>CM068306.1:44170393-44382893 GCA_034768735.1 Schistosoma mekongi
ACGAAAATGGTGGTAAAACAAAAATGCATACCATAAAGTAAAAACAAAATATTTTTATTCAATTTTTTTTTATTTTGTATATATAGATATTCACAATACACACAGTGGAAAATTAGAAAAGAAAATTAATAGACGTAATATTCATTTAAGTGTTCTGGAAATCGTACATTTCTACCAGAACGTGTAGCTCTCGGCGTTATGGAGCTCTTCTGAATTTCCACATGCTCATTGGTTGTTGCTTGAGGCATGGCGACTTTGCTCATGTCGAGTTTCGGCGGTGTTGTGGCGAGTTGGACATCGAAGGGTTTACCTTCTAGGTAAGCCTCTTTGAGGCGGTCAATGCTGACGTTTTCCTCGTGGCCATTCTTATCGATCGTATAGTACTTTGTTTCACGTTTCAAGACCTTGTATGGTCCCTCGTAGGTAGTGTCAAGAGGTCGGCGTAGAGCGTCACGACGTACAAAAACGTGTGTACTATATTTTAAGGCGGGTTGGATGAAAGCGTCTGTCGATTGTCGTCGAGTTTGAACTGGCTTAACTGAACGCATAGCATTTGTAAGCCGGTTCACGTAAGAATTTATATCCAAGTTTGTCGAGGTGGAAGCGGTTTCCACAAACTCACCTGGTAATCGAAGAGTCGTTCCGTAAACTAGTTCAGACACGCTGCACCCGACATCTTCTTTTACCATGCTTCGGATACCGAGTAAGACTAGTGGCAAAGCCTCTGACCACTGCGGCATGTTTGTAGCTGAAAGTGATGCTTTCAGCTGTCGATGAAATCTTTCTACCAAACCGTTAGATTGTGGATGGTAGGCTGTTGTTCGGAAGCGCGTCGCTCCAAGAAGTTTTGTCAGAGAGTGGAACAATCCAGATTCAAACTGACGTCCACGGTCTGTCGTTATTGTAGATGGACAACCAAAGTTCGCTATCCATCGTTCGACGAAAGCGCGAGCAATCGTTTCAGTAGTGATGTCTTTTAAGGGAATCGCTTCTGGCCAGCGTGTAAAACGGTCCACGCATGTCAAAAGATAAGAAAATCCATTTGATTCAGGTAAGGGTCCTACCAAATCAAGGTGGACGTGGTTGAATCGAGCGTCGGGAGTTGGAAAAGTGCCTAGAGGACATTTATTGTGCTGAATTACTTTGCTCTTTTGACATGCCACACAGGAGCGTGCCCATTCTTTGATGTCTTTATTCATCCTTGGCCAGCAGAATCTCTGAGCAACTAGTTTAGACGTAGCACGAACTCCAGGGTGAGAGAGGTTGTTCAATGTGTCGAAGATGATTCGTCGATAACTCTTGGGAACGATTGGACGGGCTGTACCTGTAGAATAATCACAAATTAAAGTGTTCTTACCTTTTCCAATCGTCTTTGTTTGGAGTTTAAGCGTTGTTGTGGATAACTCGTGATGAAGATCATTGTCTTCATTTTGAAGTCGAGCTAGTTCAACAAGGTCGATTCCTTGGATACGATTCAAGGCATGTATTCGTGATAAGGCGTCGGCAACTACATTGTTAGCTCCAGATATATGTCGTATATCAGTAGAGAACTGGGAAATGTAGTCTAGATGACGCGACTCTCGCGGAGAGTACTTATCTGAAGATGACTTCATAGAAAACGTTAGTGGTTTATGGTCGGTGAATATTGTAAATTCCCGGCCTTCGATGGAATGTTGAAAATGTCGCACAGCACAGTACATGGCTAGCAGTTCACGACCATAAGTGCTGTATCTTGATTCGGTATCGTTTAGTCGTCTTGAGAAAAATGCTAAAGGTTGCCAAGCTTTGTCAGTCCATTGTTGCAGAACTGCGCCAACCGCTGAGTCAGATGCGTCAACCGCGATGCTGACAGGGGCTTCGGTATTGTGATGTGCCAGCATAGTCACATTGGCTATTGCTTCTTTAGTCGCAGTAAAGGCTTTCTTTGAGTCTGCATCCATTGTGACCACTTTTTTATTTCCACGAAGCTGATCCGTTAGTGGTTTTATGACAGATGCACAGTTCGGTATAAACCGTCTGTAGAAACTTACCAATCCATTGAAAGCTCGCAACTGCTTGATGGTGGTTGGTTCCGGGTATTCCAGAATAGCCGCCACCTTGTGTTTTTGGGGTTGTATACCATTCGCATTTATAGTATGCCCCAGGAAGTCCAACGAGGTTGTTCCGATTTGGCATTTCTGTATGTTTATGGTTACTCCATATTGTTGCAGTCTACTAAAGACTGTGTCCAAATGTTTCATATGTGTTACCTCGTCTGGACTTGGTATCAGGCAGTCGTCGACGTATGCATGGACATAGTCAAGCCCACGGAACACGTCATCAATGAAGCGTTGGAATGTTTGTGCTGCGTTCCTCAACCCAAAAGGCATTCGGAGGAATTCGTAAAGGCCAAATGGAGTTACGATAGCGGTTTTCGGGATATCATTTCAGGACAGCTTCAGACATCGGTATTTGGTTGTACGCCTTTACCAAGTCGAGTTTTGAAAATATTGTCATTCCCTTCAGAGTGGCCGTTAAATCGTGGATATGCGGTAAAGGGTAACGATCAGGCGTAGTTTGGGCGTTAAGACGTCGGTAATCACCGGTGGGACGCCAGTCAATGCTATCTTTCTTCGGGACCATATGTAATGGAGATGACCATGGACTACTGGAAGGTCGAATTATTCCCAAGTCAATCATATGATCGAATTCGTTTTTCGCAATCCTTAGTTTTTCAGGCGTTGAGTCGGCGTGCTTTGGAGAATACAGGTTGACCTGTAGTCGTGATGTGATGTGTAACATTGCTGGTTACACATGATAATTTCGATGACGTCTTATTCAGATCTGGATACTTGTCGAGTATCGGCTGAAAATAAGGGTTAATTAAATGTTTAAAACGAAGAGGACATAAGCTACAACCTGTAGCCACGGTTCCACTAACGTATAGATTTGTGTTACTATCCACTAATCTCTTTTTACTAGGGTCCACAAGCAAGTTGTGGTGGCTAAGTAAATCCATGCCTATGATGGGTATTTTCACATCGGCGATGGTGAAAATCCAGTGTATGGGTTTTCGTAAACCCACGTTTAAGTAGACGTATCGTTTGCCATACGTAGCTATGTGTTTTCCATCGGCTGCCTGTAAATCGAACGCAGCTTCATGGTGGCGATCAGATGGAGCTGCAGGAAGAACGCTAACTTCTGCGCCAGTATCGACGAGGTAGCGAACCTTCGTTATCACATCAGTGATAAATAGCAGGCGGCTGCTTCCACCGGCCACGGTTGCCGCTAACGCGTGCCGGCGGGGTAGTTTCCCGATGCGTCAACAATCGGTTTATGTCTAGGGAAACAACAGGGGTCTCTACACTTCTTGGAATTTTTTCCATAGGTGTTGTGGTACCAACACCAATGTGAATTTTCGTTTCGTCGAGGTCGAGACGACGACCTTCTCCGTGACGTACTTCGTCGACGAGAATCGTCCGGTCGGTGTCTTTCTTTCAGGTCAAGAAAACGCGAAAGAGCATTACACAATTTCGTTACTTCGTTTTCGGTGGCCTGAGGTTTTTCGGTAATGGAATAAACCTGATTGTCGCAAATTCTGGTGATCTCCAGAATTCGATCAGCAGATGAGGCTAGTTCATCTACTGGGTTGTTATTAAACGTTACCAGAACTGCTTGCACTTGTTGTGGCAGTTTTGATAAGAAGAGTTGACGGAAAAGACCTTCGTCGAAGGTGCGTTGACCAATTACTTCTCGCATGCGCGTCAACATTTCCGTTGCTGAACCACTACCTAGCTCGATGGTGTGGAACAACTCATCAAGACGTTGTCTATCGGACAAGTCTCCGCGTTTAAGAATTGATCTTTTGAGCTGGTCATAGGGTTCTAGGCAATCAGAGCTGAAAAAGAAAGGGATGACGTACCTGTTCAATTCACGCGGAAGTGACCTTACGACGGCAAGGAATTGAACACGTGGATCTGTCACAGCGTGGTCTCGAAACTCGGCTTCTGCGTAGCAGAACCAAGCTTCTATGTTTTCTGTCCAGAAAGGAATGAGCTGGAAGTTCGGGGGTGTGGGAGTTTTAATCTTAATGAACTTAGGAGTCTGATCAGTCATACTATATATGCAATATATAAAAATATAAAAATAAATGCGATCAAAACCTGCAAAAAAATGATAATCACACCAAAAATACTGTTAAAAACGACAAACAGGAACGAACTCACAGTTATGAACGTGTCCAGATCACGTCGGGCTCACCAATGAAGTTGCACCCGGTATATGACCAAGTTACGTTTGGATTATTACCAGAGCAACTTCTAACGATTGAACCCACTCTTACGAATGAGAAGAAATCAGAAGGCAATGAAGGATGGAAGAGAAGTTATATTTGATCGTGAATGGAGCGACAATGGGTTAGCAACGTCTAGGCTGGCAAACTAGAGAGGGTTGCTTGTTTCGGTACGGCGTGGCGAGATCTGGTGGTGATGCGTGACCGAGCGCCTTCAACTTAGTAGTGTCCGCTAAAACAAACATGGTCAGCATCAATGTCGAAACCTATGTAACTATTTATTTTGGGGATTATTTACCGCTACACATCCATTCCTACACGCATCTAGATGATCAGTGAGGCTGCTTTCTGCCCTTATTCTCACCCAGATAACTCAAAATTCGGCCTCTGATGCTGTATATGAGGCATCCTTCACAGGTAGATGTCAAATCTCTGTAATCAAACTGTAAACTTTTAGAACCATGCATCCATGATATTGAAAGGTTTAATTTAGCTCGTCACAACGACACTACATATTGGTTCATGAGTTAACTAGTGATTTCCTGAAAGCTTTAATTTGCTTGTTGGTGACTATCGCGTAGATAATTTTCCAAGAATGGTGCAGTCAAACAGTTTTGTTTAAACGTAGCAACAGCCTAATGATATTTGGCGCAGTAGTCTACCTATGTCAAATGAACTCTCGAGTGATTTCTCAGTTTCGCAACATTTAGTAACTTCAGAGAATAAGCCGGAATATGATAACTACCACTCAAAAGCCGTCAGTCCTCCACGAAGAAATGTTGCTCGTTTTCAGCGCCCTACAGCTTGTAATTTTCATTTGTCATAATATGCGTTATACATGCATACTAGTGTTGAGTGAAAGACATCGCTCTGAATCCCCTGCAACTCGTTCAAAGAGTCGACAACAGGATGTATCCGCCAATACTACTCCACACAATGATAGGTTTGCAGTGTCATTAAATTACTTAGTTCACACAGATACGACTTTGAATTTTTACAGAAAGAAATTACTAAAAGAAGTGGCGTTCTCTTATTCGGAAACAAGGTACTTAATGCTTTAATTACTGTAACTTTAGGTTTTGCACGCCAAGACAGATGATTTCGTGAACGAGGGCTGTCTAGGTTCTGGGACATGCAGTTCGGTGTACAAAATGCGACATCGTACTAAGTCCAATATAGTTATGGCAGTAAAGCAAATGCGGGTTTCATCAACATACGAAGAAGAGAATAAGCGTATAATGATGGATCTAAACATAGTTACAAAAAGTTTTGATTGCACTTATATCGTCGAGTGCTATGGAATATTTTTTTCTGGGGTGAGTCAATTCTATTACCTTTCTAAAGCCTCAGGGAGATGTCTGGATATGTATGGAGGTTATGTCGACCTGCCTAGATAAGCTGTATCATGATCTCCATCGCCCCTTTCCTGAAAAAGTTCTTGGGAAAGTGACTGTTTCTGTAAGTTCGTTTTAAGTTTTTTTATCATGTGTTAAGATTACCACAGCTTTGGACTATTTAAAACGGAAGCATAACGTTATGCACAGAGGTAACATTTTAATTTCACTAAGTCCTAGATGTTAAACCATCTAACATGCTTTTGAGCTACCAGGGTGTGATTAAGTTATGCGACTTTGGAATAAGTGGTATTCTCAAGGATTCTATTGCTCGGTCTAGACAACCTGGGTGCACTGGTTATATGGCTCCAGAGCGTTTAAATAACTCAACATATGATGTCCGTGCAGATATATGGTCGCTTGGAATATCGTTACTGGAGTTGGCAACTGGATCTTTTCCATATACGGGGACCCATATTGAGTTTGCTATTATGACCAAAATAATATCAGATCCACCTCCGTCATTACCACACCACATACCTTTTACCCCCGCATTTCGCCAGTTTGTTGAACTATGGTAAGTTACTTGAGCTTCATTCCATCAATGCAGATGCAAATAATTGTCGGCCGATCACGTTCTGTTTCCCATATTTTTTTTGCATAGTATCATCTTTTATCATTAGCTTTGGTACAGGTGGTAGATCCAATAACCTAATATATCACATTTATGTACTCGATTAGTCCCGTTTCATGCAACACTGGTGTGATGTATATCCTTGTGAACAACTCTAGATCACTTCTACATCAGAAGTGTTCATAGACACATCTGTTCTCCAACTGGGATTGCACCCGTTTGGTCAGATATAGTAACCTTTTAGGTGATATTAACTGCTATCATATGAGATTCCAACGTAAGGTAGATTATAAAATGTCGGTCGTAGTTATATATATATATATATATATATATATATATATAGACGTTGGCTACGTTCTTTCCATCTAGTTCGGGGTCTAGTAGCTGTATCGGGGCAGATATGTGAGTTTAGAATAACGGTCTTAGTTTTAGATAAAGCCATCATTCCGTTAGTTAGAGTTCACGACATAGCAGAATGCTAATGACTAAATCCAGCTGTATGCTTTGGTTTCTAACACCTTAATACGTATATATATTAAGTGAAAGCACGCCAGGCAGCATGCGTTTTTCCAATTTAGTCCTCACTCATATATATATCTTCATTGTCTTAGCGTTGTGATTGTGTTGTTGTCCGCTTCACCACTTAGTTCTTTTCCTGTGTCATAATTCATAAAGACGGCTGGTATGTCTCCTGTGTCTGACCGATACCCACTTCACCTTAGTGCTTTTTTGGAGTTGGAATATGTTAGAAAGAAACTAGTCTGTCAAGCCGTAACATGATATCAGTTCGTAAAATAATCGAATCTTTAATCAGATCGTATTTTTGTGCATGAAGACTACTCGATTGAAGTCATCCTGAGTACCATAATCAGTGATGAAAGATGTGGTTCACAATACGTTAAAGTGGTGCAAACATGTGCCTTCTTAGTTTTCTTTAATCCTTTTACTCCAATATTCACACTCTTCTAATTCATCTGTTTTCTAACTACACCAATATTTGGTCTTCTTCAACATCATTCCTACTAATACTATAACCCATGCTACTCATTTTGCCGATTCCCTGTTTCTACAACAGACTGTGTTCTTGGTCTGTGTACCGGTTATTATTCACTTCGTCACTTCAGTAGACTAACTATGGGCTTATATGTTCTCTTCTCGTACACTATAAACAGTGCGTCTATATTTTTTGTTATCTCGAGAGGAAACAAAACGAAAAGATACCTATAGGGGATTTTATATATATATATATATATATATATATATATATATATATTCGATTATATGGTAAAAGTCGAATAAAGTACTCTTGAGATGATAAACCTGTCAAGTTTACATATCATGCCTAGGTTTACGTTTAGTATGTTTAGTTTATGTTAAGAAGTATAGTTAGTCTCAACAGTTAATTAGTTTACGGTCAAATAAGTTCTTTTTTGTCCATCTTGCTGCTATGCTTAGTAAAATTCCTAATAAACAGTCCTGTGAGAAAAGGAAAGTTAATAAGTGTGTTTCGTTGTTTACTCTGTTTAATTAATTTTATACTCATAATATTATTAACATTTTAATTTATAGTTTAACGAAAGATCACACTCAGCGCCCGAAATATCGCTCATTAATGAGTACTGGATTTTTTATTCGACACGATAAAGAACCTCATGATGTGCTAGAATGGCTCAAGGGATTACCTTTACCACATTTGCAACGTTTAGATGAAATGACGACCAGTAGTAGTGATTGCAAAACACCTACAAGTACCACATCGCCTATGAATTACCTGACAAGTGCAGCTGAATATCATGATTCAATGACCAATCTTAGTTCAGCGATTTCTAAGGGGTTGGGTAACATGACATTTAGTGATCCTTCTGATTTAAAGAACATATCCTGGGAAAATATAAGTAATCAGGCGGAGGTAGATATTACATTAGTTGCAGCACCTAAGGTAAATACTGATTCTGATGAGCAATCACAGTGTGTTCGCCACTCTCTAGCAACTTCCAATCATTTTGATGATGAAAATACTTGCTCTCATATCTCTTCATCTGCAGTTATTGAACAGTATCCTGCCGATCGAAATACCCACTTTCTTAAGATGCAAAATACAGTATCTGATCAAAGTTCAGCAAATTATAACAACTTACTAGAAAGCAAGTCCACTAAGTTTCTTTCTCAAGGCTCTTCAGGTTACGGATCTGCAGGCTCTGATAGTTCCCCTGGATCTCTGGGAAGTGACAGTCGCCCACCAAGTTCTAGCCAGGTTCTTGATATGGTTCTACCAAACAGAAGCTTCAACGGAATCCCCCTTTTACCATCTGTTCAACGTTCTAAACCTGCTTATATTTACAAAGTTAATAAAACGGATAAGTATTTGGATAATATTTCAGAAAACAATTTTAGCGGTAATAGGTTGCTAATCCGTCCCACCATATCAGATTCATTTGCTAGTCATCCTAGTTGTCAAGTGTCTTCTCTGCATTCATTGACGAGTTCTGATCAGTGGAGTACGTTGTCGTTATCATCTCGAACAACTCATATACCTACAGCTCAACCTGTTGCAGAAAATTCCACTCATAATCCGTTAGCATCACTCATTAAAAAATTTGAACCTAGTTCAAATAAAGAAGCTAGCTTAGATACTAGTATTAGACGTGAGGAGTATGCACCTTCATTTAATGATTTGGACAAAAGATGTAATTGTTTTGATTTATCTGAGGTGAAGTCAGTCTGTGGTCGTGGCATATGCAAAACTATAAATAAACGGAAAATTGGTCAGACACGTTCCTCTTCTGTTGGTGCTCAGTTGCAACGCTCTCCTGCTCAAAGATGGTTAGTTAAACCACTACAAATTAACAAAAATCTCCAAATTGATAAGAATTCCTCATTTGGAGTGAACAACAATAGTACTGCTAGAATGTGCTCACCAGTAATTTCAAATGCTACCTCATCCATACTGAATCCGAACTATGAAACCATTCTAAGAAAAAATACATCTCCACAACAATATCATCATCACTATTTTTATTATTATTATGACAAGCTTGTAGAGACTAACAACCAAAACAAACCATCTAGTGCATCCTGGATGACTAGAGATATGCTTGGAAAGAATTCGCCATCTTATCCCACTACTTCAAATACAAACTCATTAGTTAGTAGTTCCCTGTCCACATGTAATGTGTCACCTATCTTTTTAGGGAGAATATATCAACGGTTAAATACTCATCCGGTCCCAAGACAAAGCAGTTCACAATTCTCGACTGCTTCTAACGACTTTAGATACCTCAAAATGGAGTCAAACCCACGTTGTTCCTCCGAAATGTTAACAGCACGTCCACCTGTAGCTTCACAGTCCACGCATCGCATCGCCTCTAGAGAAGCCCATGCACGAAGTCCTAATCAAAGTAATTTCTCACACTCACATGCGTTCCATAGTGCAGCGTTAAGAGACGCGAGCATATTAACACAAAAAGAGAGATACCTCCCTAAACATACATACAGATCAGTATCACAACCTCCTAACTTGAGAGATTGGTTATCCTCTGAAACAGAGTTGTAAAAATTAACCTCATGACATGCATATCAACAGAAATATCAATATTTATTTATGCCGTTAAACTCTTCCAGCTCACCGTTGTCTTTCGATGCTCGTATCAGCATTTTACTACTAGGACGGTTTTACCGATCGTCTTTAAATGCTCACACTTGTTTCTAGTCTTTCTCTTTATCATAAAAGATGCATAGCTTACAAAAGCTTTCAGTGATTTTTTAAAAGTGCGGTGATTGGTAATCCGGTTAGATTACTTTCTGTACATAGTGTAAATTATAATCTTCATTGTAACTTATACTTGGCAGTTCCATCTAAAGTCATTTGCTTATTTGTATTATTGTTTTGTATATCAGGTTTCGAACTTTTTCAGTAATTTTTTTAAGGTGATCCTCCGAAAAATTCTTTCTAGGTTTCAGAAAATAAAATATTTTTTTGAATGCATCTTTTGTTGTGCATTACTAAATTATATATTTTAGAAGACAAGTTGACTCTCGACAGTGAATACAGCTCTATCACATAATAAAGCTGAATATTATAAGTACACCTGAAGGCTAGTGTAGCTATAAGGATGCTTTGACAGTGATGTAATACTCGGCAAATTGCTTCAACTTCCGAATATTCACCGGTGATTACTTGAAACAATAAGGTTTTGTAGAAAGGCTTTAAGACTAATAAATTCCAATGAATCAAAACAGAATTGTCAGGGATTTAACACATCCATTTGGCTTTTCACTTGAACACTGACGATATTCGCAAAAGTAGTAATTATGCCGTCAATCTGAGTTCTACAGTGTATTGGTGCTTAATTTTCGTCATATTGTGTTGCCAAGCCTTGCATTATCTGTGTCTTGTCTGACTGGTTTTCGAAAATATCTAGTAACAACCGTTACTTGAATTTCCCTTAATGTCTTTTAAATCTGATTGTGTCACTAATTACAAAATTATTGTAGTTCTCTGAATTTGCTTCCACTTTCGTGCAAAGTTCCTATAGTACTTCAAAGGAGTTTGAGGGACGCACGTCTTTACTAGTCAGATTCTAGTGCCAGCAAAGATTTACTTCTATTCGACAGTGATGCTTCTACGATGAAACCTGATGTTCTAGATATTCGTAGGTTTAATCAGCATTTAAGTTGCACACATTGAAAGTACATGCGAATGGAAGCAGATCTTAAGCGACACTTTGCAATACTGGTATGTATTTTAATACTACACTGGGAAACAGTTGAGGTTCCCTTTAGCCGTTTATAGTATGAAGTTTCCTATTGAAACCAATAACTGGTATCCGGTGTATAATCGCACCGATTGGCCTAAACTCACTATAGATCTCTATTTGTAATCTAATGTCAGGAAAAGTTGGCATGTGACGTAGTGGTTATTTGCTAACATGAACAACCGTCACCTCTATTTTAGAAATCTTGTTCGTATCAGTGGACATCGTTCAGTCGGTGGTGTTTTATTTCTAGTGTAGTGAAGTGTTAGAGTACGCAATATTCTGAACTTGTAGAGGACAGACGCGTTTAGCATATAATAAAAAGCAGTAAACTAAACATCAATGATGTATTTAATTAAAACAGGGCCACTGTTAGCACACTGACTCTTGGATGCCATCTAGTACATAACAGTTGGGAAGTCTCGGTCGGACGATATATACGGCGACACTGAAGAACATATTGACATTTTGAATAACACAAGAGGTGCGGAACGAGTCTCTATCACTTTTCTCAATTCAACTATGCATTTGAAAAGTATTCATCTCAAGGCAACTTAGTGATGTTATTGGCAGACTACCCAGATAAGAAATTTTTAAATAAGACAAGAGAAATTGGTTCGGCAAGAAATTGGCTTTCGTCAAATTCATTCTGGATGATGTGCAGTAATAAATGCATACCATTCTTTAAAAACAATAGTCGATAGTACGCTTCATTAAAACTGGTTTACTGCATATAGTAGCGATCAAAAAATAAAAGTGATGCCTGGAATAAATACCAATTATGTTAAAAAAACTGAGAGAGTAATTATTACGAGATTGGATAGTCAGCAAAAAATGTCGGGGTTCAGTAATTATTAATTGTGGGAGCTGAGTAGAAGACGTGAATTTTTTTATTATTAGTATTATTAGAAAGACTTGGAAAAGTGAGAAAGCCCAGGAGAAAAGACGGCCTAAAGAACAGGAAGGTAGAAACTGTGGGAAACTACATATAACAGTCATTATTGCAAGAGATAACTTTTGGATATATAGTTCAAGTGCCTGTAAGTATGCGATGCTAACTTCGGTAGCCGTCAAGTTGGTCAGCACTCAATATATATTACTGTCACTATTTGTATTCCTAATTCTATGTATATCAAATTATCGTTATCAACACGTCGATTATCGTTGTCAAAAAGCAATATGTACTTACGACTTTACAGCTTTGAAGACATCTGCTATAAGAGGTCTTCTTTACAAGAATATTCACACGAACGGAATGTCCATACTTTTAGGCTACTACGTATGGTTACGTGTGGAAGGCACATGCAATATGGCCACTACAAAGTCCCATTCCCCAGATCTCTTGTTCATATATAATTAGAATTTAGAGAATATAATACCACTAAAAACTTCAGACTAAATAGTTGTTCGGCTGAAGATCAGGTTGCTCTTGTCTAGAGAAGTGAGGCGTGATAAACCCGATATGAATATGTTCATACTTCTGGTGAACAGAACAGGAATCTTCGGTGGTGACATTTTAAAACGGTTAGCTTGGCATTTTCTATATATTCATGCTTGTTTAGATGTGCTAGGAGAATATGATGCATTGAATAGTTCATTAGACTGCAGAAATGCTGGGATACCCAATTCAGTTTACTGTCATAAAAGTTAGGTAGATGGTGTAATATGTAGGACGAATATTTATTTAGTATGAATCAACTCTAATTACAAAGTTGCATGCAAGAACTAATTCAGTCTAAAGATGAATACTTAGATTGGAACTGTCAAAATGTAAAATTTAACTTGTAAAATGATTGGGATAATATAATTCATTTTACTACAATGATAGTCAATCTACCAAAGTAAACTATTCATACTCACGGTTTTGTCTTAACCAAACTTGCTTGAAACAACATCGGTGTGAATAAACTAACTAACCCAACATTTAGTAACGGGTTGCTAAAACGGAACCATTGCAAAATGAGGCACGGCATCAACCAAGCATCAATAGAGAAACCCCCTTACTGGGCTATCGGAAATTACTTACACAGCTAAATAAACAAATTCTTTTGTCCGATAGCAGTTAATTTGAGTTTAGTTACTATAAAAAAAACTACGAAAGTGGTTGATTGTGTTTTGCAGCAGTCAAAAATGAACTTTATGCTACATTGAGTCGAAAAATGTATTAAATGTAATGATAGGTAGAAACTGCCGAAATGAACTTATTCTAAGTAACTTATCAAATGAATGGTTCCACAGTGCTCTAATTATAGTATTTTTACAATTGGCCAAGTAAAGTGACCAGTACAATAAAAAAGAAGAAGAAAATCCGGCTATAGATCCAATGAGTTATTGTGTTGGACCTGGTGTAAATATGCATGACCTCATGTCGTAATAATATATCAATATAATGAAGTGGAATTAGCAAAAAGGAAATAAGTACGAAAAATGTCACCATCAAAGGCAGCAAACAGAAGTTAACCATGGAGAATATAGATCATGAGGAAAAAATGAATTAGAAGGATAACTGCGTAGAGGTTGTAAGTAGAGACTAGGGAGAGTAGATGTATTTCCATCATTCTAAGCTGTCTAAGCCATACCACTTGAGGTCACTAAAAATCGAACACAATTATCAGAGGAGATCGACCATTAAGCCTTAAGTTCCAAGTACTATCATACAATAAAACCAGAAATGAGCGCTTAAGAAATATCCCGTTTTCTTGAAAAGCTTTTGAGTTGTGTTGGTACATACATACTATCTGGTTGAGGTCTGTGTAATAACTGAAATCAGTGGTTGAGTGACAGATTAGATACGGTCACAATGAGGTACGTGGATTTGCACTTTGCCGACCCCAATATCCTAGGTTTTAAAATCACATTACTTCCTGACAAACGATTTTTCCTTAGAGAATCGACTCCTCCAAGTATACTCTTGACTGCCACTCTAGTGATCGTCTTGATACTGTATTCACACTGTGTTGATGTGATATAACGACATGCACTCATGCATCCATATGTCAAGTTCTAGAGTGATGATGACTGACTAAAAAACGCCTTAGCAAGAGTAAAAAATGAAGACATGAGCCCAACAATTAGTGAACCAAATTACAATGGTAGATTTACTTAATTTGATTTAACCTATTAGGCTAAACATACAATCTACACCATTTGCAAACTGCAATCACTGATGTACGATATAATCAAGAGGAAAGGAATTATGTATAATTATATTATTTTCTGGAGAATCTCATTTCATCACTGTCACGAAATTAATTTTCTTGGATGATCTGAAATAAAGACAGAGAAATAAGCAAAAAACGAAATGAAAACAAAAAAAGACCTGCATACAAATAAATGAAGACAAAGTAGAAAATTTTGTCTATGCAATGTAGTGAAAATGATAAAAAGAACTAGAATGTGGTACAATAAGAACATTATTAAGAAACCAGTTATGCAGGATACATTCAACAGAGGTAGCAAAATAATTTGAGTAACCTAACCTGAAACTGTTGTGCATTAGATTCCATTAAGATTGACAGATAAAGAATGAAATATAGTTAAGACACTAAATAGCAGAGAAAATAAATAAGTAAAACAAGTTAAATTGTAAATAGAGCATTTGACTTCTTTACTATACAAGTAACCATGACTGAATATACTAATGAGACTGAAATCAATTTCACAGATAATATATAATTAGTGATAATTAGTATGCTTGGAATTGCATGTTAGAATAAAACGTATCTAACAGCTAGTCAAGGGTCTTTCATTAGCAAGATTTAAATCAGCCAATATAGAAGAAAAGTCAGACAAACGTTGATAATCCTCATCTTCTTCTGCATAATCTAACATTAAACAAGAGTTATTTTTTGATAAATCATATGATGTATAACTTAATTTTCGATTAGTGTTACTATTATCTTTACTAGTAAGATGTTGCCCATCTACGTATTCTGGTTGAGAAATACTTGCTAAATCTATAGAATTTTGTTTCCAACGAATATAATCTAATTTAACTGAAGTTTGCTTTGAGCTCTCTGTCGATTCATTGGTTAGCAAATGATTACTATCCTCATTCGTTTCATTTATTAACCAGTTAGAAACTCCTGGTTCAAGGTGTGATAACTTTGACACTTGATGACTGCCAAGTACAAAAGGATCTTGTCCAATCACGTTGTGAGATGATAAATATTGATCAGGAGAGTTAGAAGGACTGATGTGAGAAATGGTAGCACATGATGGTAGGACTGGTCTACAAGGAAGGTCCACAACTGAATGAAGTGTACGTTGAGAATGCTGGCTGGATAAGTCTGAATTAGTGACACGGTTATTTTCACCTACTTCTGTTCGTGATGATCGGATATTATAATTACGCTGTTGTCCGGTAATTTCGTTTGATGGGCCATTTGTTAACTGAAGATCAAATTGTGTAAAGATTGGGTTAGCAGTATATTGTGAAAGTTTGAGGGGGCATGGAAGCATTTCTGGAATGACAGTTAAGTGAGTAACAAGAGCTTGCAGAGATGGCCATTCCTTATCCAAACCCTTTTAAAGATAAATTTTAAATAAATTTTATGAATTAGTAATCTAAACGAATGAATATAGCTAACATTACAATACAAAAATAAGTATATTTTAAAGTGATTTCTAAATGGATGTCAATGTAGTGAAAAACCACACAGCAGGTAGACTATGTTTAAATAAAAGGCATCTCAATGAAGATAATGTTATCATAAATCGAATTTCTTGAAATGAAATTGAATTTCGTTATGTAAATAAACTAATAAATAGCAAAGATGCCGATAAATACCAAGATCACCAACGTATAATCATCTGCCGCGAAACACACGATAGACCCTTCATTGATCACCTAAAGGAAATGGAGTTCATTAAACGCTAATCTGTAAAACTGGCTATAAACAACTATTAAATAGATTATTCGCGTATATAGAGAAAGGTAACAGCATAGATTTTTTATTACCTAAAAATATTTGCAAAAGTATAAGAATATATATATATCTATATATATGTAATATCAGTATTGGCACTTCAATTGTGAGAAAGGCCATCTAAAGAAGTTAAAACAGTACATAGGTAAAAAAAACCATTAGCTAAGTTAGTTACTTCATTATGAGGATTTTAGAAGCGTGACAAACACTTGAAAAACCCTCCTTAAATTGAAATAAACTAAGATTATACCGTAGAATTCAGATGCTACTATGACAACTGTACCACTGAGGACGGAAATCTCCATAATATTTATATAATGTTACCTAACTATATTACTAATAAGTAACTATTATGTTATTGCATATTTTTCTAAATAGGCAAAAAAACATTCATTCAGTAAATTTATTATAAGAGATCTTCTTGCTGAATTTTAATTTCTTGCTTTTTCACATTGTTTCACTAACTATTCAGAAGCATGTTCGATTTTAACTAGGTAGCGCGAATAATATTTTTCTAGTCAAATTTTCTGTTGCCAGTACCTTGTGTTTATAGCTGGTTTCCAGTTTGAATCGCTATTCATCAAATATAAAACTATATTTATGCGTTAAGAGAAATAGTCTTTAAATCAACCAGTTATATCCACACATATTATTTGAGCTTTTAAAAAAGTTTAGATAAGAAGGTGAACGACATTAACATGATAGAGTTGACAAGGAAAGACGCTAATAATTTTCAGAAACTGAAGATAGCTAGTTTTCAATTGTCTCTTTAAATAATTTACCTATTTTTATGACACTAACGTTTTATAAGGCTATATATTTTAAACTAATACTGGTCTTCATTTTTATCAATGCCAACTACAACGTGTGGTACTATACACATTAAGATGCTAGTGACCTTTACATTTTAAGGAAACACAAATAGAAGGTAAATCAAACAGGTCATACGGCTGAAGATCTTACTAAACAACTGTATACAAGAATATATATAACAAAGAATGAGTATTAGACAGACAGACAGACAGTTGCAACGTAGAACTTGGTACATGCGTACGTCAGTTCAAGTTGCCATGCCTCAATTAGCAGATAGAGATTAAATTGTCGAATCAAATCCCAGAGTGGGGAAGGTAGTAACAGAGTTAGTATTCATGGAAGGGAATAGAGACCGAGAACATTTAAGAAAATATGATCCAGTAAAGAGAAAATTATGATAAGTTCAGAAACTTAGGATTTGGAGGAAGACAAGGAATGGATGCACCTGCGCCATTGCCAACGATTTTTAGCCATATCACCGCATCACGCGGACCCCAACCAAGTAGTCTGCACCTATTAACATGGCTCAGCCCAATTGTCAATGACTTCATGGACTGGTGCCATGTTTTGGTTTGGCCGCCCCTAGCTTTCTTCCAGCCTACTCCTACACCAGACAGCATTGCTCGTCGAGGTAGGCGGTGGTCAGGCATACGTAACACATGTCCTAACCACCTTAGCTGATGAAGATTTACTACTTCATCAATAGGCTTACCGTATCTACCTAGTACTCTATTCCTAACCCACGTATTGCTTACTCGGTGGTCCCAGAAAACACGAGCAATGCTTCGAAGACATCTATGATCGAATACCAGGAGCCTACGAATATCCTCGGTCCTTAATGGCCATGTTTCGCAACCATAAAGTAAGACAGACCGAACTACTGCGCAGTAAACGCGTCCTTTGGTCAGTAGTCGGATGTCTCGCCTATGCCACAGATGACGCAAATTCCAAAAAGCTAACCGAGCCTTATGTATACGCGCAGAGACTTCAGCAGACACCAGACCGTCAGGGCTGATGAGGCTGCCAAGATAAGTGAAGCGGTCAACACATTCAACTGCCTCACTCCCTATCACTAACTTCGGTGTCGAATCAATCCAATCCTGAAGTAACATTTTGCATTTGGGTGGAGAGAATCGCATCACAAACATCCTTACATTCTTGTTTAAGGTAGTCAAAAGATTCTGCATTTTATCAGCATCTTCGCCTAAGAGAACTATGTAATCTGCATATACTAAGTCAGCTAGTTTATCTCCTGGAAGGAGGTCAACCCCGCCGAAGTCAGACGATGAAAATGTCAACTCTAAAAGTATATCAATGATAAAATTAAATAAAAATGGGGAAAGCGGACAACCTTGACAAACACCACTTGTGGTAATCAGTTCTGATGACAATCCGCCATAAGCTCTCACTCGACATGTGGTGTTCGAGTAGAGAGCTTGTATAAGGTTAATATACTTCTCTGGTACGCCTTTCATTGACAGACATTGCCACATAACCTTACGATCGATAGAGTCAAATTCCGCCTTAAGGTCAAGGAATACAACTATTGTTGGGCGTCTAAAAGTGTGTCTATGTTCTAGAACCTGCCGAAGTGTGAATAGGTGGTCTATGCAGCCACGTCCAGGTCTGAAACCACCTTGGTTCTCTCTAGTCTGCTCTTCACGAGCTTTAGTTAGGCGTCGAAGTATGATTGAAGCTAATATTTTGGACACAATATTAGTTAAGCTGATTCCTCGGTAATTGTCACAGGAGGACTTCTGTCCTTTCTTATAGATTGGAACAATTAGTGTTTCAGACCAGTCAGGTGAGATTACGCCCAATTCCCAGATTCTAGACAGGATCTCGGTTAATCTCGCTGTTAAAACTGGACCACCATCCCTAAATATCTCAGGGGTCAACCCATCGGGTCCTGCTGCTCTACCTCGCTTTAGGTTCCCTATAGCCTTCTCAACCTCACTAAGACTTGGGGGACCAGTATTAACTTGCCATTCAGATTGCTTGGGAATGGTGGGCAACTGGGATGACGCCGAGGGCTAATTGAACTGTTCCCTAAAGTGTTCTGCCCATCGGTCCAACCTTCTGGATTGACAGTGAATAGTACTCCCATCTTTTTCTGCGATAGTTTCACTTACAGTTGGATTTTTGATGCCCGTTTCCTTGATAAGTCTGAACAGTTGCCTACTGTTACCTATTGCCGCTGCCTTTTCCATCTCTTTAGCTTTCGCCAACCACCACTGCTTACGATCATTGCGTAAGCTTTTAACCAGATTGCGTTTAAGTTGCCTTCGATCCTCATTGTATTTAGGACTAGACGGGATGTGTTGCCGAGCACCTATCAGTTCAGTAGATGTAGCTGAAATCCACTGAGTTTTCCTAACTTTTTGGTTTAGTTTACTAGTAGATATCACTGCTGTTTCAACAGCTTTTTGGATATCATTCCAAGCTGACTCGGGGTGGGTATCGTTTATACAGTTCACTAATTGGTTTTTAAGTTGTTCCTGAAATATATTCTTGACTTTTTCATCATTAAGTTGGACTCTTATGGGGATCTTTGCCGTGGGTCTTTTACGTCCAGTGAGACGCAGACTAATACGCTCTCGTATTAAAGCGTGGTCTGAGTCTAGACATGTGCTCCAAAATGAGCGGCAGTCTTCTATCGAGCCTCTCCAACGGTGGCTGATAGCAATGTGGTCTATTTGAGACCAACGTTGAGTTGACTGTGGAGGCCGCCATGTCAACTTATGTCTTTCTTTATGTTTAAAGTTAGTGCTTGCGAGAAATAGACGATTATCTGAGCACAGTTGTAATAAACGGTCGCCATTATCTGTTCGTTGGGCCTCGACACCATAGGATCCACCTAGGTGCCTTTCGGTTTCGTCTAATCTACCTACTTGGGCATTAAAGTCACCAGCCATAATCACTACATCAGTACGCTTAGCTTTACGAAGGAGGACTGAAAGCTTTCTGTAAAATTCATCTTTTACTTCATCTGAGCTGCAATCAGTGGGAGCGTAGGCAGAGACAACAAAGAGGCAACGGCGTGTGTCCCTATCTTTCCGAGTTCTTACCGTCCCGTTTAGACGGACAGCGCATAACCGACTGTCTATGGGAATCCAGTAAAGGAGAGCCTGTTCAGCTTTTGAACTTAGTGCTATACCTATACCAGCAAGGCCTCGAGTGGTAGAGGTGGGGTCTCCGGAAACACGAAGGGTGAACCGGACAGGTTCTTTGTTTACACAAGGTGAGGTCAGGTGAATGATTGTACTTGGATCCTGTATACGCGTTTCAGAGACACAGCAGACATCGATGGAACGAGAATTAAGGGTCATGGCTAGGGAGGCCTGTTGTCCTATTTGGCCTAAGGTTCGAACGTTAAAAGCTCCAATATGTAGTTTAGTGCGAGGTTTCAGGAGACCAGGAATAACGTTTTGTGAACTCAAACCATCAGCATTAGAGGCGTCAGGTGATAAGGTTAGGCTTGTCGGGTTAATCGTGGGAATAAGGGAGTTATTGAGGGTTGAGGGTGGGATTTGACCTCGAGCAAAATGATCTCGTGTGCTGTTAGAGGTATGAGAGCGGTTATCACTTCCCGGTTGCCCACACCGTGGAAGGGTCATTCTTGAGGAACCTGAAAGAGAAAGAGGATTAGAGGAGGTCGTGATGACCTGAGAGTGTGACCGCAGTGTCCAGGGGACAGCTGTTTGAGGTTGGTCGAGTACATTAATTGTTGCTCCGGTTGTCAGAAGGGGAGGCATCGGCCTCATGGCTTCCGAGGGAACTCGGCTTTCACCATGGAGCGTCATATTGATCCTTCCAATTCCCAGGGAAGAGTTAGAATTATTATATGGGTTTTTACTCGTGAACTGTTTTTTAGCATGATAGTTGTTTTACGGGAAGGGGTTGCTAACCCCATGCCCAACCCTCCTCCTTTATCCGGGCTTGGGACCGGCAGCAACCCTGTGCGGGCTACAGGCGGAGTATTAAACAGATTCCTGTCTATCACTTCTTAAAGTAGCAGTTCTTAGAGCAGCATTCGAACGGATCTTTGGCTACAATTATGGGTCAGTGAATATACAAAATATGCTCTAACAATAGTTGAAGGTGTATTCAATTACAGTAACAGTTAAAAAACTGGTTTTTGAGTCACCGTTTGTAACAGAGATGTTGAAAAATGTATTTATTGTTAGGTGGAGTGAAAATATAAAGTCAGTAGTGATAAATAGATAGAGAAACGATTATTTCCACAAATATTTGCACTCGAAAAATGTCGAAAACGAACAGTTGAGAAACACATACACTAGAGAAAATATCTAACCTTTAGTCGGACGCCTTGATTTGTTTTTTGTATCAAGTAATGCGTTATTCCTAAAGGATTATCCTTATTTGGCACTCGAACAGATAAAGCACAACAACCGGGATGAGTAGCGCTGTTACGAACTAAAAAGCTACCAACCTAAAAATGAAGAAAAGCGTCATAAAGGGGAAAAATTTAAGAAACTGGGATTACATATTATTTTACATTCATTTTTTTTATAGTGCAAAGGCTAATACAACTATAAGACACCAAGAGTTGCACGAAAAATAATATGGGAACAATAAACATGTAAACATGGAAAATACTAACAATCAATATAAAGGGAATTGGAATTTCATGTTGTGTATTTGATAGCATTTCAAAACAGCAAATAAATCAGTCCCTCAACATTCATCAAAAAACTTCAGTTGTACCAATACACGATAGTTTAAAAGAACCGATTTTTGTTTCACAAAGTGATTCCATAATTTAAATATTTAACCGTCTACTGAAAGTAAGTCAGTGTTATAAAATGACTCCACTAACAATAAAAAATAAACTGTGAAATCCCTTTTGTTGAGGTCACACACATTTATAGGGTATTTGGATTCATGAAGAAATGGTGAACCGAATGCATCTAAATAATCAATGCCGTTAGGAAGAAGGATTGATTAACAGGATATATAAGCATGACCATCAACTTTGTACACGTAAAAAATACACTCAGCCTTACAATCTGACATAGGCACAGACGATTTAACCATATATTAGTATGCACATATTATTATTAACAATATTAGTTATATGTAAATTAAATAATTCATATCTCCAAATGAAATACATAATTAAGAGTAAATTATGTTATTAATATTTTCATGATAATTGGATACTTTATTATAATTAACTGAAAAGAAACAAATACCTCTTCTCTGGCAAGCAATTCAAATGCTATTTCTCTAGGTAGTAAAGCTTGGTACCAAGGTGCTTGATTTAAAACATTGTCATCATCATCACCATTATTATTAAATCCCTGAGACTGGGCAGTTTGTTCAGGAGTTGGTGTGGGAGTAGCAGTTGGTGTTGGAGTCTCTGTTGACAGCGATGACGTTGACATTACGGATCCTGGTACCGGCGTAACATGAACATTATTGGATGCAGTGGAAGAAAACATTTGTTTTCTGTGGGCGTCTTGAACTGCTGGGTCTGCTAAAATGTGTAATGGAGCGTGTAAAGACGAACCAGTAAAATCCATAATCGAGGAAAACGAATGAGGATTCACCTGTTGAATCTCGTTTCTATTTAGTTCCAGAAGCTGTTCAAAAGGATACTTTGCCTGAGACTGAGAAACCACATTACCAAGATAAGAATTTTCACAAGAGCAGTATGTTTTGTGATCAAATTGTGATGAAGTATTTTTCTGGGCTTGCTTGTAAACATTAAGTTGTGTAACTCTAGTAAATAGATAAACATTTACATATAGTTGCATTAAATCAAAAAATGTACCTTAGTCACACAAGCATAGTGCAAATACGATTTAACTCGTTACCAAACTGAGGCATGACAAGATGAAATAAACATGAATCGTAAATAATATGACAGCAATGATAACTACTATACATTGAGAATATGGTTCGACGAGACATAATTTGAAGAGAATACTGAAACTAAAAATCCGGAGAAGGATAGAGAGTGAACACATCTGCATCATGGTGACCGATCCCGACTCCCGCACCCCCCCACCCCTGCCAACGTCTCCAACCAGATTATTTGAGCCTACTGACATGGCTTAGGTAAACAGTTAATGATAGACTTGTACCGTGTCCTGGTTTAGCCGACATTTGCTTCCCTTCAGGTACTATCCCAGCCGGTAATATACATAGTTTGTTCAAAAATGCAACAATATAGAAACGAATAAAGATAGCACAGTTTGCATAAAAAACAGTAAAGTAACACTTGATAATTACACTATAAACGATAAACCAACTTTGGGTAACGCATATCTGTGTCAGGCTCTACAATGACATAGACTGACCGCCGAGATGACGTGGTAGGGCCTAGAGTGGGGAGAGTTTGCTCCCCCCATTTAGAAATGCTATCGTATGACCATACGTCTAACCTGTCAGGGAAATCCTACCTACTTCCTTCTAGTTGCGGGGTTTCTTTTTTACTAAAAAGGAAGGACAAGTGCAAGCGTTCGGCGCTTAATCGGGGTCTGTGGACTTGGAAGGTTCACCTAGAGGAGTTTCAAAACCCTAATTCAAAACAAATGATGCATGTGGACTCCATGACCCTAAAGAAATGAGTACTATGTGAACCAACTTTGGTCACCGACTACCACGGAACTGCATCTCTTGACGATGTTCCACTGCCTTGTGGGTTGATCTTAAAGTCAAAGGCCCGGGAAGTAGACACCTAAAACAACCACCTGCTTCGGACTGGGCACCCAGGTAGTATCTAAGCAGACACAACGACAATAATTACGAAATCTGAAAAAAAGATCTGCTTAGCCCTTTTTTGGCGAACGATATCTGCATCCAGCAATATTTACGCTCACTGTAATGAAAACTTTTTAATTTCATTTTACATTCCTTTCCTTCCAGTTTTTGCTACCTTCGCTTATTATCACTACGTATTCTATCCACCTAACAACTCATTCACGCTAATCACTAACATCCAGAATCGTCTTAGATGATAGGCTGTTTTCGACGGTCAGTTCACCTGGTCTGCTATCCCCAAAAATTTCGAACAGATTGTCCTGTCCTCCATAATTGGTAAAGTCTGATCCACCTAACGAATAGGAAGTCCGCAAGGAACTCCAACTTCGGAATCGAAAGAAATAACTGGTTCCAAACTACTAACCCTCTCAGCTTCTTTTACAGATGGTGGTGAACTCCTGGTCAGAAATCTGACAAGGTTGTTTAAAAAGGTTTTGAAAACTGAGTGTTTTATCATCAAGGAATGAAGCAATGGCCGTTCCCATCTTTAAAAACTACTCATATAACTAGTGCAACAACTATAGGGGGGGCAAGTCTGCAATCGACCGCTTTGAAACTATTGGCTTCCGTCATACTACACAGACTGTTTAATACGCATGGAAGACTGACTCGCGAGAAGCAAGCTGGTTTCCGATCAGGTCAAGGGTGTATTGATCACATTTTCACCTTCCACCAAATGTTGAAGCACCGTCACATGTATTTCAGGATAATAATCATTGTCACAATCCAACTTAAAAATACTTGTGTACTATCGTTATATCAAGGCATTCTGCTCAGGATGCACATATGACAACAGAGGCTGACCAGTTTTCGTCCATTACAAATCAACGGGAAGCTTATTCTAATAACAATCATTGTGTTTTTTGACATCAAGATCAGTTTCAACTCGTTGGGCAGGATTATGCCCTGGAATTGATTATTGGATAAGAGTATGTCTGAGAAGTTTATTAACATCATAAAGGCTCTGTACACAAATACCTCAAGCAGAATAAATGTATACAACCACCTTGCACCACTGTTACAATCCATCAGTAGGGTTAGACAGGGTTGTCCAATGTCACCATTCCTCTCCAACATTGCTATCGATGACATTCCAGAAACAGCTGTAAATGAAATGCGTGCTGGTGTTATTGCCTGGAGAAAAGCTTTTGATCTTAAGTGTGCAGATGATATAGACTTACTGCGTAGTAGCACACAAGCCATCTAAATCGCATTAAATCAGTTGGCAATTAGTATCCGTAAGTATGGCATGTACTTTGCACATTCCAAGTACAGAGTATTCATGTAAGACTGGCAGGAGTGTGTACCTGCTCTTATTCCTTGTTGTGAACAGTTAATAGTCGAAAAGTTTGTGTATCTGGGTACTTGTGTGAGTGCTGGTGATGGTGTGTCAGATAAGATCGATCTACACATAATGGAAGTCAGATCAGCTTATGCCGAACTGGGTCACCATTGGTGCCATCGTGATGTGAGTCTACTTGTAAAAAGATGCGTTTACAACACTTAAGTAAGAGTAGTTCTACTCTATGCTTGCGAAACCTGGTCTTTCCGAGCTGAGGATGCTCGATGTCTCTGCGTTTGATCATCGTTGTCTCTAAAGAGTTGACGATACTCGCTGGAGACAGCATGTTAGTAATGCTGATGTTCAGCATAGTGTTTTTGGGCGCAGTGATGACAAATTAATTGGTGTCACCACCTTCAAAACTGGCTTTGATGGCCTGGTCACATTTTACGAATGTCATCCTAGAGACTTCTATATCATGTATTATTTGTCGATCCTCAAACTGGTTAAAAAGAGTGGACAGGTGGTTAGTTTGTGGTATCGCATTGTGGCATGGAAGTTAGCTGTATGGGACTGGCATTTGTTGGTACATCTCAACTTCCCGGTTAAGGTCCTTGAGATGGTGTAAATCAGTGGTTTGGTTTTGTTTTTTTTTGTTTTTTTGGTTGTTGTTGTGTGGTTTGAGGGTGCTTTGTTGTTTTTTTTGTTTGGTGTTGGTTTTTGTTTTGTTTTGTGTTTGTGTTGTTGGTGTTTTTTTTGTTTGTTGTTTTTCTTTTTTAGTTTGGTGTTTGTGTTTTTTTGGTTTGTGTTTTTGTTTTGTGTTTTTTTTTTTTGTGTGTTTTTTGTTTGTTGGTTTTGGTAGTTGTTTTGTGTTGAGACGTTGTTTTTTTGTTTTGTTTTTTGTTTGTTTTTTTTTTTTCTTTTTTCTTGTTGTTTGTTTGTTTTTGGTTGTTTTTTTTTGTGTTTTTGGGTGTGTTTTGTGTTTTGTGTTTTTTGTTGTTTTTTTTTTTTTTTTGTTTTTTGTTTTTGGTGTTTTTGTTTTTTTTTTAGTTTTTTGGTGGTTTTCTTTTTTGTTTTTGGTGTTTTTTGTTTGTTGGGGGTTTTTTTGTGTTTGTTGTTGTTGTTTGGTTGTTTTTAGGGAAACCTTATCAGAATAGAAGCCAGTAGTGACCTTGCTGCAGTTTCTTACTACGATCTTTATAAAAGTGTGATAACTATTCTTAATAGGAATGAAATCTTGTTTGTATTTCAATCCGAACCGTACCGCATGCTTCGTAATTTTCTTGTTGTCCTACTAAATTCTACATTTTTCCATTGGTTGCTTTCTTTGATTATTTTTTTTCACAATGTTACTTCGCACTTATGTGGCGTATATTTCCGGTAAGCTTTGCATCAAGTGTTATGTATATAAATAATAATAGACAGCAGAAAATTGTTAGATGCATGGACAACAGATTACTCAGGTTTTAGTTTACATTTTAAGGGATACATTTGCTATAAACCTGGCCACTCATTTAGACTCAACTATAAAATATGATGAGAATTTACTCACAAATCTAATCTTCTTTAATCTGTTTTAATTTAATAAGGATTTAGAGATAGCTGGAAACGGATACCCTAAGAATTTATTTAGAAAACGGTTAAGATATGTTGCACAACGTATATGATTCTAGATTCTAATCTTAATATCATTTCAGATGTATTACTTCTAGCTGCGGAAGTTGTGTTGGTCAACAGATAGTAATTTTAGATGTATTACAAAATGGGAAATTTGAACTACTAGATAGTATTGCTTAATTTGGATTTGGCTAGATGAATGAAATTTCATCGTGGGTCTATTGGACTTTTCGTTGAAGTGATTTTTCCAACATTCCAAACTACTGTCATATGCTGATAGGGCTCCCAAAATTAAGATACTATAGTGGCACGAACGAAATGAGAAACACTGACCAACAATACAAATGATACTGAACGCAGCTAACCTATTATTTGAGCCCCGACTCGCTAACTAGAACAAGAAGTCCAACGTGAGCCGGGAAATTGTAATTCACGAGTAGTCTAGGGGGACGAGCAAATAACATGCAACTCATATGTATATATATCAACAAAATTACAGTGAATTGTTAAGAAAACCAACTGAGTAAACATGACAAAATTGACACGAACAATTGCTATTATAAAAATTATATTGAATTGATAATCATAAAAACTGAAGTTATCACACTGGATTCAATTAACTGTGATGAAAGTCAATCAAAAATTAACTTGTAAAAGTTATTGCAGAGTTCATAACTTGACTTTCTAAATAAATAATTGTTATGGGAATCTAGTATGCCCAACATTTGCTTATTATTAACCAGATCTGCAAAAAAATAATCTTACTATTTTAATTATCACGATGCATGATACTGAGTAATTAAAATAGCAAAATCACCTTTATTTAAAAAAAAAATAAGACATATCTATTATTGTACATTCCACCTCTATATTAATATTACTGGATAAACTTTAGCAAATGAATACTCATGGTAAACACCATGTGAGTTTGTGAGACGTAAGCATTTACCTGGTGATATCCATATTTCTTACAACTACACGGCAACAGATTGCATACTTAATTTGAAGATTTCCAACTTACTATTTCTTTAACGGTAAATAAATAAGATTGTATTTTAGATCACGATATATGAGAAAAAAGGTCACATAGTTGTAAAACGGAAAGAAACAAACGTTACCTTAAATTATCTACATGTTGATGCTTGAAATTATTAGGATGAATAGGTATGTTGGGGCTATCAATCACTAAAATACTGTCTCTATATGAGAGATCTTGATGCTTAGAGGATTTGGATTCTTTTGGACTATTTGAATCATATGACGCCGCTTTCATAACGGCTTCGATTGATTCCACAATCTCACGATCTTCATTTTTATCCAATTCATTGGATAGACCTTCGGGTACAGGACTGGAAAGTGGTAAATGTGGTGAAAAAATCTTTGAATTATACTGTTCATGGTTTCGTCTAAGTGAATGCATTCTGCAGATAAAATTACAAGAGTGAGGTAATGCATAATGCGAATACAAGTTAGTCAGGAAAAGAAAAAAACGGATTAAATACTATTAAAGTAAACTATATCTGTTGTATAAATACGTAAATACATTTAAGCAAAGCCTTCCATCTAAATTCTGTAATTTATTTATACGTAAAACACGAAGTGTACATAAATGGATTGAGAAAACATGGTTAGTATTATCAGTAACGCTCTCAGCATTAACTATATTTATTCTATACGGCATTTCTGCTCGTTTTTCAGTTCATTCAGTAGGTAGATACTACGTATCAGACCAATTTTGATCACGAACGTTCACAGTTATCCTCAACTGTTTGTTATGAGCATATCAATTGTGGCCCGTCATGATGAATGAAAAATACAATGTAAATTAGGACTTCGAATTAAAGCCTTACTAAAATTACTCTCTAAAACGTGCCACTGAATGGACGGAAAAATGACTGGAAATGTCTGATAAGATACCGTAAACAATGAAAACGGCGGGGAAGTTAGCTAGAAACAGTTTTAATTGTTTGCTGGCGATTATATCGATAACTGTTGCTGTACGAACTATAACACACTTATGCTCAAATATTAAGCACACCGGTATTATAATTGAAATGTTAGTCTCCATGTATACAGAGTGATATTTCCTAAAGTGTCTACTTTTGTTTCGAACAGTGAAAAAATATTGATGACCTTATAAACAACAAAGTACTGCTTTCTAATAAGCAAGCATTACAAAATTTACTTAATTATTCATTAAAAAAGTATTCCAGATTTGAAGGCGAAATGATTTAAAGTTCTTTCCATTACGAACTAACGCCATGTCCTAGTTAAGGACAATTCAGAAATGCAACGTTCACTATCTTACACGAATTCAAATCCAGAACATGAGAGTCTTTAGGTTAGAGTAATGTACTTTAGATTAATGGACTGAAACCTAATGGCTCATATTCTCAATTATAATCAAAGCCCGATATGACACAATTTTCATGGTAAACTTTTTTCGTCAATTACAAAGTTTGAAGTTCCGGCGGTTGATAACGGGTGTGTATTGCTTCTGAGTCGTAAACTAGAACGAAACAACTGCTTAGTGCACTCTGGTTTACAATGGGCACTAATTCTTGATAATCACTATGAAAATAAGCAAGATTGCTTTAATCTACAAATGAGTAATATAAAATGCAGGTTAAACAACAATTTAATGCGCTACTTTGAGTATAGATTCCTTACAACTAATCATGAAATATTATTATGTATATTAATGTTGATAATGATAACCCTTTATTGATAACAAAGAACAAATACAAAATAAATAAAGACATATGAACTTATTAACTTCACTATTTCTTTGATATCAAAATGAAAAAAGAAAGTATCATTTAAGCGTTAGATAGTGTACTCAGTTGAGAATCACAGTGAACAAGCTATATTAACCACTGTAAATGTTCTTTAAACAACATGAAAATTATGTGAAATTTTAAATCTAGTGACTAGAAACTAAAGTTAGTTAATTTAGTCAGTATAAAAAAATGAATGTTATTATGATGTTACCGATAGTGATAGATTATTTATAATTTAATACATTATTTCATTTTATGTTATTTGATAATTCCAAACAGAATCTATAAACTAAAGTCACATTTAGAAAAAAAAGGATAATGATACACATATTTTATCTAAAATTCAACAAATTAATTAATGAAAGTATTCAGTTGATGTTAAAAACTAGCCAAAAACAAGATCTAATCACGAGATATACAAGAACACTGAATATTTTTCATTTACAATAAGAAGTATTAAAATGCTGTTGTTTAGAAGAACGAAAACAGTTTCATGATTTACATTTCAGCTGTGCAAAATCCCTCGATACTTCCTGGTAATCAAATTCACAGTAGGTGGAGCAAAAGCATAATCTGAAACCTTACAGTTGAATGAGAAAGGCTTCAGCCACTAAGTAGTAGCGCTTTAGGTGGACCCGATTCACCAATTTTCTGATTAACAACCGAAGTAATGTACACTAAATAATACAAACATAAGTATATACATTAAGCACCTAATAATAATTGCTTTTCTACAACTAATCTCCACGACTGAAGAAGTAATGTAACAAAATACGATGCACAAAAAAAATTTAAAAAATCTCAAGTACTGTACTCTCGACATAAAATTAGCATATTATTATCATGCGTGAAATAATTCATTATATAGTCTAATATAAGAAGTTCATTGAAAGCTAGAAAAGTTTTTTTTCTGACGATTGTAATCAATCCAGATTATACAGTAATTTGTAAAGTCACAAGTTTAGTTAAACAATAATAATACTTTTAATTCATTAACACGTGACTAGGATGAAAAAAAAGGGAAAGAACTAAATTGATATGAACAAAAATGACGCATAGTTTAGGCGGATATTAAGAATACTACTACTCATAACTAAATGTATATTAGTCAGTTATTAAAAAACACAACATATACGTGAAGAAGACAAGTGTATAGCTAAGAAATACACTCATATCCGAGTAAGTAATGACATACGGTTAGCCTATTATCTTTATACACAAAAAATTGTAATGCTCTAATTGATAATTTCCTTTAGACATTATTATGTAACTCATCTACCAAATAAAAATTTACGTAATCGACTTTGAGGTATACTATTTGCATAAGGAATAAACAGAAATAAAGTAGAACGTAAGTTGGACATGCGACCTAGTGGTTGAATGCGAAGTGTTTTAGCCATGAAGCCACTGACTCTAAACAATATATTTGGAAGTAGGTGATTCGATAAACAAATATGTTTTCGACAGATCTATTTACTTTATCATTAAGATCACCACTGATATTAGGATAATAGTACATTAGTGAAGTTGTTCAATAACATAATCATAATCATGTTAGCTATATTTTTATAATATAAACAGTGATATGAACTTTTATGATTTACATATTAACATCTACCATATAAATGAATTTTGCATTCTTGCTTTGCAAAGTATGTTTCTGTATAAATACAGTATTTAATCCATAATTTGTAAAACTTAACGATAAAGTATAAACTTATGAAGACCAACTGTATTTAGTATTTAATCTGAGACCAAATAGACTCTTGAAAGAAAAAAATCTTCATAATCAGAATGTTGAAAATAGATATTAGTGAATTTGAATTACTGTTTATAATAAAAACAATCATTGAATAAATAATGAATATAACGGGTGAATAATATACAACAAATGATGCAGATAAATTCAGAAAATGTGAAGATACAAGTTTACATGAATGCAAAGAAAAAAAAACATCAACAGATTTTAGTGATAAGAAAGAATTATAATTTACTTTGCAATCATTATGCTAGTTATAAAGTAAGCAAATAGGCAAAGGAAATCTAATGTTAAATAATGAAATATATTTGTTTATAAATAGCTGTCAAACTATGTCGAAACATAAAATACAATGTATATGAATATAAACATTTTGTGTATAATTATTACGATACAATTAAATAGACGAATCTTGTTCATTCAGTAAAAATAAACAAGTTTACAGATTCAATGAATTTTGATAAAAAGAATGTTAGAAGTAGTGTTTAAATAAAATTCATTTTACATATCAAAGATACTGGCTATAATTGGACTACATGACGATAGTGATTCACCGTAAATTCTGAATAAAAGTTAATAACTATGGTGAAGAGGATTTACTTTTAAAAGTTCTAACATGTTATGATTATTATTTGTTTGAGACAAGATGTAAATATGCTTTAAATCATAAACTTTAATTTTGTAGTTGCAATCTCTGGAATAATCCAATTCGAGGTAGTTGGAATTAAGGGAAAAAAAACACCAAGTCAGATAACATTGAACGATAGGTAGATATATGATTGAAAAAATGATATTTGTTTTTATTTGAAAAGAAATTTTAGGTGTGTGCAAATATAACGATTTCATCTGTGTATCATCTATACTTAGCTATCGTTTGCCAACTGACTACTATATGGATGAATAGGGAACAAATTTAAAACTACTAATGAATACAGGAAATAACTATAACCAGAGTATAGCAGGTAGTAATATGTTTAAAAGCTCACGCTCAGGACTGTAAGTTAACTATAGATTAATTAACATAGATCCTAAGCAACTAGTTTCCACAAATCCTCTGGAAGGTAAACGAGTTTCAACAACGAAGCACTATTAAAAATATTACCATAACCTAGGCATTTCTACAGCATTTTAGGAAATTTTCAAATTTGACTAAATAGTGAAAGATTAGTAACGCCTAGGTAATGATGCAGAAGAATTAAAGTTGGCAAGATGGACTATACACTGGATCACAGCAGATTAGTATTAGGTTACTTCTACATGAATAAACTTTGGTGTACCGTCAACAGAAGAAATTTATTTTATACCTTCTGAAATAAAAAATTGCACAATTTTCAATACTATAGTTATTCCTATTACTAATTAGTGATAATCTTACAGACATCCTGCTGAGGAAAATCATGCATTCACAAAATTGATTAGTAATCGGAGAATAAAACCGACGTCAATATGACAGGTAAGAAGGAGTAATAGTTCAGCATACAAAATAAAAAAAAGCACATCTTATTACACGGTTTATTAGACTGCGAAAAACTGAGATTAGAATGATAGGACAAAATGACAGCTAAGATTGAGAAGTAAATGTAATTTAATTCCATTTTACAGATTAGAGAGAGAAATATGATCTTCACAACCAGATACAACTGGAAGATCATTATATTTAGTATCAGACTGTTAAGTAAACTCACCTAGAAAGATATCTAGGACGTCAAAACCCCACGGCGTACATACTGACTTTAACCTATACGATAAGAATTTAAAGGTTGATATGATACCAATTCATATACAAGGAGTGATAATGTCTTGACTTAAGGACTCAGCACTCAGCCACGGTTTTACTGAGGGCTAATGCTACTACCTGACTGCCCTAACCAAAACAATAAAGCAAGGTTTGAATGCGCAGTTTGTTCAAAAGTCAGCAACACAAACCTGTAAGTCACTGAAAAAATGACGTTAGATAATTCATTCATATTATTTTTTGATCATACATCTTATCAAGTCAACTCACAGACATTGCTAGTACACTTCCATGAACTATACCATAAACTTTCTTGTAAAGAGTTATAGTGTGAGGAATTAAATAACAAAAAATAACACGAAAGACAATACAGTACGACTCTGAAGGGAAAATATGATACACGTAAGTGATTGGTGATTAGTTTTGTACACATGTGTTGCATATATGAGGCACAAATCATAAGATATGCACTCTTCCTTCCACATATAAATTCATAAAAATGATTATCTGAAAACCATACATACAATCATGTTATTAAATATCAGAAGTTCCATGGAAAAATATATTTTAAAGAAACAAATCCAACTTAGAACCTATTCATCCCACTTAATAATAACAATACTGTTTTTCGCTCTTGTATAAGAAAATGATTAACGATGTAATTGCATTCAACCATTAGGGAAGAAATGCAAATGGAGAAACACATAGGTAAACGAGCTGCATACGTACATATGTGCGTATACAGAAGGTTAGATATATTTTCATACTATCCGATAGTTTATCAGTCTGTCTGGTGTGATGTATTGATTTCCTTTGAATTTTACGCTTCTCAAAAAAAACTCAAAACAGGTATATATATATATATATATAAACCAATCTTTACAACCTTGAAATAATATATACCGAAAACTCCTGAAGAACTTTGAAAAAAATAAAATGAAGTAAATGATAACAAAAAATCAAAAACAGAGTACTAGCATTCTATGTTAACTAGAATACGACTAATGATTGTCAAAAAACTAAGTGGTGCCAATTTATGATTGTCGGAATAGGATACACAGTGGAGCTACAGGTTACAGAAATGGGGAAAGACTAACTAGTAACTGGTACTTATATTACCTTCCACACTGCTATTCAACATTTTATTATATTACAATTTTCCCGATGTACTTTGCTTAGGTTTGTTCTCAAATGAAATGGATAGAAACAAAATTATTATCCACTGACTTCTGAAACAATTTTGAATTGGAATATTTGTCTTCGATTTTCTTTTATGGATAGAAATAGCTTGTTCTCATTTTGTAAACGCCAGAGTTTGTAGGTATGCGCTGTTATCAGCAAAAAATATCAATCCTTAATATTCAATAGACAAAATATTGTTTTAATATTAATGCTTTCTGATGTATTTATAGATGCATTACTGGTTAAAACAAGTTGGAGATTCTGCAATTAGTTTTGCACAATAATTGTAAATATGAAACAGTAATTCAAAGCTGAAAATGGAGAATCGTCGACATAAAGTTGAGTGCAATCATCAAGATATGCACTAAAGTTAAGGGATCCATGACGTTGTTAACAGTTGACTGGATAGTAACTCTAACAGTGACATTGATAAAAGGTGAATTAAAACTACTACGTTCTGTTATAATCGTTTGTTGGTCAAAACATCAGATAAATTTGACGCGTCTAATAACATGCCATTCTTTAATCGACTGATGACTTACTGGTCTATGATTATCACTTCACAATATAGCCCTTTAAAATCCACGAATCTTAGCTACGCATCCGAAATTAAATTACTAAAAGTGGACAGGTTTATACAGTAAATAGTTTAAGTAAGCTTAAAATGCATCGAGCATGATCAACATACCGAATATCCGGACACAAAAAATTAACCATAATTTGAAAACAATTCGAGGAACAATGAAAGTAAAAAAGTTAATAGGAAACCTTCAATTAAGAAAATATGAAAATTAAGTGAACTCTTACGAATTTCATGATCAATTTGTAAGCAATACTCTCTCGAAAATATAGTTTCTAAAGTTAGTTATCTTCCCCTTCGTACATCCTTAATGTGTTCACAGTTTTACCCGTTAAGAAAATAAAGCCAAAATGGATAAATTACTCATTTCTATGGTTATATATTCAACACCATGGTAATATAGGGAAAATGTGAAAAATGGAGACAACACTTAAAACTAAAAAAGGTTTACACAAAGCGAGGAATCAGAATACACTAATGCAGATGAAAATATAAATTCAAGAAATACTTATAAATGTCATGACAGAGAAGAAATTTGATTAAAATGATGGTGATCATGGATGCTGTTAGAGGTATAGGAGCGGTTATCTCATTCTGGTTACCCATACCACGGAAGGATATTTCTTCTTTCTACACCTGAAAAGTAAATCAGGTTAGGGTTGTTCTTAAAGACTTGAGAGTGTGACAGAAGATTTCAAGGGACATCTCCTTGAAGTCGGTCACACACGGCCTTTTTGAGAGGGGTTTTCATTGTAGTATCTTCGTATTTACCCGAAGTACGGTGAGGTGTACATTTTTAGGGTCGACCTTTTATAAACCCACTCTTCTTTTGTGGGAAGATAGCATCGCTGTCATGTTTGTTGTCAGAGGGCAACATTTTAACTTCTGTCACACCTCTGTATAGTCGACAGTACGACTCCTCCCTCAGACCTTATGTTTGTTGCTTTTAGTTTTACCGTTCTTTAGCCAACCTATCTGGAATGGTAGGACCTTGAGGAACGAACGACTTAACCCGTACAGCCCGACAGCTTTATCGCGATAGGCAAGCTCGACAACCACGTCAAGGTATTAGCAACGGTCAGGGTGGTTGAAACAAGTCACTGACTGCTGACTTTAGACGTGTCAGTAAATGCAGAGTACCTGGTTGACGTCCGTGTGAATGCCGTAACAAGTGGTTGGAAGCTTTAGGTGACATGGCTCAGAATCCGTTACAGTGGTGCAGGTGTGTTCACTCGTTATCCTCCCTTGAATCGTGGGCTTAAGATTATTTCATAGCTTCTTTCCAAATCAGCAATCCTACCTCGTTGAACGATATGTGATATGCCCACTTCTTTCGCTTTTGTTATCATTATCATTGAAGTTACCTCTACTTCTACGAATATGGTATTAATCTTGCTGTATCTTTGAGGCATGACAACTTGAACGGATGCACACTCGTGCCAGGTTCTGTTTACACGTACATACATGACAGAGACCGATGCTTCACTGAAGATCATTTCAATAGATAGTTGGGAGTTTAAAAACCCGCGGTCCAAATCTTACTGGTTTCAAGAAATAAACTAATGAAGGCATAGGAAAAAGACGAGACATTGTGTTGACGAACAAGAGTTAAGTATGATGGATAAGTTTAATTTCATTAGCACGTGCTTAGCCTATAAAACTTGCAGCCTGCACATGTCAATTATAGATGACCTTTAGTATTGTTTATTTCCATAGCAAGTATTTTAGTGAAGAAATAAGCTACATGTTGACCAAGTGAATTGCATCTTAAAGGGACCATTTATTAATCTCATCAACAGTTTGGATCAATTAGCAGTTATCAATCAATTACATCATGCCATTCTGTATCATCATCAAATAACATTCGGTTATTTAATCAAAACATCTCTCTCAGAAGTCACATGCTACAACAATTACCCAGATATTTTAGCATAGGTTCCTATAAGTGAGACACTGTTCTTATCTATGATAAAACCTATCACCGAAAAAATATCTTGATAACGAAAAACCTCCCATTTATGAATTTGCAACAGACGAAAGGAGCGAAAGTTTCTTGTGGTGTCTGTCTTCGTCAACAATATTGTTATAACTTCTTGCTTATAACGATCCAGCTACTCTTATTGCTTGGTATGCTTAGACATTGACCACTCGACAAGACCCCAAATTAGGACACGTATGAACAGGAAGGAAATTGTATTGGAAACAGCAAGGGTAGGTGGAAGTAGGGATTCACGGTTCGAGAAACGTTAATATATTTATAGTATTTACATAAGAAGCTTCCAAAGTCTCCTCCAATAATCCGTTAGAGCTGATTGGTTTATAAGTAGCCAATCAACGTGCGTCATCACGATCATGTACAGAACATGCTTTAATCCGATCTATATCCCACTAACAAATGTAGACGATTAATCAGTAATTGTCTTCTAGTTTACGAAGTAAAGTATTATGAACCGAACTGCAATTTTGATAAAATTTCAAAATGTTTACAAAGTAAAAACAAGCTAATAAAAAGAATGACCTGGTAATCTAGAAACGGACTAGAAGACTATGTTGATAGGTACGTATTTGAAATTTACTGCATACACCATACTATTTGCTGAGAAAGATACATATAGATTGAGTTGTGTAATGTATTGATGTGTATTAAATAAGCACCAAGTTAGAAAATAGTATCAACCTACCTGACCGGTGGTATAGGTGGAGATAAATCAGAAATTTCAACGGATGATGACTTCGAAGTACGATTGGCAAAATGACAGGTTGTTGGTATAGCTAACTGTTCGTCCTCCTTTGAAGTACTGTTCTCCACTGGTTGCATAGCAGATGAAGACCTCGATGATACTTGTTTTGCAGCTGCAAGAACAGCTGCTGCCTCTGCGAAAGCGGATGCCTTGGCATCTGCAATCGCTTGAGCATCCAAACGTTCTTTTAATGCAACAACTGGGCTTCCTCCAGCAAAAGTGCGAAGATCTACAAATATGGGTGGTCTGCGAGCAGGAGTGGGACTACTCAAGATATCGGATACATTTGAAGTTTCTTGTGACTTTGAAGTTTTAGGAGGGATATTTGTATTGTCAATAACATAACTAGAAGAGCTTGGAAAAAATGAGCTGTGTCGTGCAGAGGATAATAGATTTGAGAGAGTTGAACCTTGGCGTAAGCGCGGTTGCCTAGCACTGCCACCACGAACATTCTTGGAATTTTCGGATCCTTTACCTTCACTTCGTCGAAGAAAATGTCGACGCAAGAATGCCAAATCTATAGCTTGTGGAGTTGAAATTCGGTGAAGTCTGTCAAAGCAAAATATATCGATCATCAAGTAAAACAAATAGACCAGAAAATGATACAACTAGAAAGAAAAAGAATTTTAGTATGTGGTTAGTCAAAAAGTTTCTATAAATTCAATTCTCAACCGATCAAATTTTTCAATGATTTTGAGTAAATGCATGTTGCCTTCAGTTAGAAAAAACGAGACATTTAGATTTTAAGGAGAACACATTGTTTATGGATCAGTAAGCCAGAATTAAAAAGTTCATATTCCCAACTTCGACCAATTTATGAAAATGGTCAGACGACGAAATAATGTCAGTGATGATATCTATGTCTAACTCTCGGTAATTTGAATCGTGCCAGCCACCAATCATCAAAACTTCGAAATGAAGTTTAGTACACAAAACAATCGAAATAACAGAAAATGAGAACATATTTGTTCAAATACATCAAAATGTTCTACGGTGTACAATGAAGTAGGTTTAATTTTTCTTGTCATATACCTAGTTTGCATTTTATTTTCAGGGTGACTAAATAATGTATAGCCAGACTTGAACGATTGATTTCACCTTCCGATAGTTAAATCTAGACAAGCAGCAGGTGTTGACTGAATGGTTAAAGTGATTTTGAGAGATTCTGCTAAAACTCATTTGACAGACCAAATAATTGTCACAGGTTTTCAAAATGTCTGAGTAGATTATTTGTAATAGAATAAAATGATCCCGTACAAACTGAAAATCAACTTCCATAATTTAGTAAGTTTGAGTGATAAAGGAAATAATTATTTGCTTTTCCATCATTATCAATTTCACAATTCATTTTGCCTTTCTTCATATTAATTTAATTTTTGTCTGTTTTGTATGATGTATATTTTAGTATCATTAGTGTATTACATGTTTTTCTACAAGATGTTGAGTTGTAAAATAAACGTTACTTAGGTTGAGGTTTCAGGGGAATTGCTGACATTATTTATTAGCTTAGTTTATTATATAGAAAATTACCAATAACCTAATTTACGCTGTAGCATAGCTTCAAATAATAAACTTTAAGATTACGGGATAAAATATCTTTTGTTTCGAAGAGATATACTATAAAAAAGAAATATATGAGAGGAAACGAAACCATTATTGATGCATCACTGCACACATGCAAGAACTCGGTGAATGATTTTCTTTATATCTAGAATTTGTGAAAATTCAACTAATCAGACTTATTTAAATACGAAATGAACCAAAACAATATCAAAGAAATTACTATTTTTAGTAAAATACCAGTGAAGCATTAAACAGTTTGTTTCCACACAATCACGTACGGTCGTAAACAAGATTTTTTTTACAAACAGTATCTTACATGTATCAACTTAAAGTGCTACCACATTAAAACAAGCTCCAAAATCATGTATGCACTTAAAGGAACAAAATACAATATGATTTACGAAATAACCTTAAGAATAGCATAATTAGAAAAAGCCTTTTTCTCTCAGTCAGCATAGTAACAAGTATTGAACATTATTATCTGATAGTTCCTTAAATGACAATGAATCATCAATTGCATGCAAAAACACTTGCTTCACATATCTATATGCAAAGGTTAATGATTTGCTTTTCTTGGTAATATATATATATATATATATATATATATATATATATATATATATATATATATATATATATATATATATATATATATATATATATATAATCAAAAATCAAGCGATATACCACAAACAAGTCTACGAAACAAAACAATTGCTGCTACGATCTATCGTTATTCATACTAATAGTGAAATTCACTTACTTTTTCTCTAGTTCACTAGTATTCTTATTAGCTTGATCGTCATTGTTGTTTATTCCTTCTTGATCTCCAACAAGCACAGAATCTGAATGAACAGATAGTTGGCTAGGATCGCTATCCGACAAAAAATGTGAAGCTGTTGAATTTTCCACTCCCAGTAGTAAAGATTCCCGTCTAACTGTATCTTTTTTATACATATTTACAGCATATGATTCGAATGAATCATGGCGCAACGTAGATGTAGTAATGTTAGCATTAGTAAAAGCATCATTACATGTGGAACTAGTGTGATGGATGCCAGATGATAGATCAGTTCGTTTGTCAGTTGTAGTTTCACTCTCGATAGAAACTGGGGGAGGGAAATCTGGAGGTGGAGGGATTTTAAGAGTAGTGAACAAAGAAAGACTATTGGAATTTTCTTCAGGTTTAGGAAGCCAAATAGGATGACAATCGCTAAGTTGAGGTATATGTACTGCAGTGGAAAAAGCACGTTCCCCAGATTGATGAAGTTTAATAAGGCGCTGCCGAACATAAGCGAATCTGAAGGCGTTTCCGATCAAGCGATTTAGTTCTTCCGCCTTTTTGTCAAAAAAATAACAAGGTTGTATGACAACAGATTTTACTACGATTAGAAAATAGTCATTTGAGTCTAATTGAATTATTATGTGAAGGTAAGTGATGGTGACTAAAATTTAATCAAAAGCTTCGTAATTTAGACAAAATCAAATAAAGTTATTGTACAGCAAGCAGAATTTAATGAGGCTGTATCCACAATTGCTTAGCAAGTGTTACCAAACTGCATTACGTTATATGAATATCATGTGTACACATAAACAGAAAGGATAAGAGCATGTCTAATTATATATATATGAAACTACGATTGTACAGCTTAGTAGTGTACTTGTTGAGACAAAGCCCCTTCGTTAAAATTTATGTTTTTAATGTTTTAGTGAGTATACTAAAGCTCAGCTAGCAGGTACTGGTGATATAACATAGCAAACAGTTTTATAAGGTATGTGGAAGAATGAAACCTGGTATAAAAATGGAAGGGTCCCCACGTTAGGTTACCTATGGAATAAACGTCCTGAGAGTCTGAGCTATATCCCAGTCTAGCAACCCCATCAGGTAAAACAACTACCTTGCTAAAAAACGGCTTGCCAGTAAAAACCTCAATAACCATTTTAACTCTGCCCTGGGAGTTGGAAGGCGTGATATGACAGCTCATGCTGAAACCCGAGTTCCTTCGGAGGCCATGAGGCCGATGCCCCTTCTGATAACTGGGGCAACAATTAACATAGGTGACCGACCTCAAACAGCTGTCTCCTGGGCACTGCGATCACACTCGCAGGTCATCAAGACCTCCCCTAATCCACTTTCTCTATCAGGTTCCTCAAGGATGACCCTTTCACAATGTAAGCAACCGGAAAGTAAACCGCCCTGATACCTCTAATAGCATTCGACCTCACCTTGTTCACGATTAAACATATTCTCCTTCTCTAGTGTCTACTATTTGCACTTCTTCTACTACATCTTCTATGCGTACCACTCGTACTGGTTACAAGAGTTTCCCAAATATCATACCAGGTCTCCTGAAGCCGCGCTCCAGACTACATGTTGGGGCTTTTAATGTGCGTACGCCGTGTCGAATCAGTCAACAAGCTGCCTTAGCTAAATCATTAGAATCTCTTGCAATTTATGTATGCTGTCTTCGAAATACGCATACAGGATCCCAGCATGGTCATCCATTCGACCTCACTTAGTCAGTGCAGCGGAACAGTACAATTCACTCTTCGTTTATCTGGAGACCCGACAGCAAGCTCACGTGGCTTTCTTGGTGTAGACATAGCACTAAGCTTACGGGCAGAACAGGCACATCTCGAGAGGATTCCTGTAAACAGTCGTCTATGTGCTGTCCGTCCAAATGGTACAGTACGAACTCGGAAAGATAGGGACACACGCCGATGCCTTTTTGTTGTCTCCGCTAATGTTCCCACTGACTGCGGCACAGATAGGGTAAAAGATGAGTTTTATATAAAGTTCTCTAGCCTTCTTCAGAAAGCTAAGCGCTCAGACATAGTAATTATAGTAGAAGATTTTAATGCCCAAGTAGGTAGACTAAATCAGGCTAAAAAGCACTTAGGTGGGTTACTTGGCATCCCAGCCCAGAGAACAGACAACGGAGATCGTCTGATGCAATTATGCTCAGACTACCGTTTATTTTTAGCTAGCAAAAACTTTAAGCATTAAGAGAGACATTATTTAACCTGGAGACCCCCTCAACATCTACACAACGATGGACGTAAGTCGACCACATCGGCGCTAGCTACCGTTGGAGAGGCTATGTAGAGGACTGCCGCACTTTCTTGGGCACGTGCCTAGATTCTGACCACGCCCTAGTGAGAGCACGTATCTCCATGTGTTTCGCTGGTCGCAGAAAGGTTACATCAGGCAAACCCTTTAGATATCACTTCGAGACTGAAAATGTTAAGATTGCATTTAGGAATGGTTGGGCTAAGCATTTAGTCGCCCACTACCAACAGATTCATCCCGAAACAGCTTGGAATGATTTTAAAGCAGGTGTAAACGCAGCAGCGTTATCTGCACCTAACCTCAATCCAAAGGTTATGAAAGACCAGTGGATCTCTAGAACTTCTAGCGAACTGATGGAGGCTCGGAAACTCGTTCCAGCAAGCCCGGAGTATGATGAAAAGCGACGACAATTGAAACGTAGACTGACGAAGAGTCTGTGTAAGAATCGTGAACAGTGATGGGCAACAAAAGCAAAAGCGATGGAAGCATTGGTGGCAGCGGGCAATAGTAGACAGCTGTTCCGACTTATCAAGGACACCGGTATTAAGAAACTGGCAGTTAGTGAAATTATCTCTGGAAAAGATGGGTTGATGATTCACTCTCAATCTAGAAGATTAAAACGATGGGCAGAACATTTTCAGGAACAGTTCAACTGGTCCCCAGCTACTCTCAGCTTACCCACTATCCCCAAGCTACCCGAATGGAAAACTGACACAGGTCCCCCAAATCTCAGTGAGGTTGAAAAGGCTATAAGTAAATTGAAACGAGGGAAAGCAGCAGAACCTAATAATGTTGTCTACCGACATCTTTAAGGATGGTGGTTCAGTCTTAGCCGGCAGGTTGACTGATATATTAGCCAAAGTCTGGGAACAAAACACCATCCCATTTGACTGGTCTCGATCGCTGATCGTTCCAATCTACAAAAAGGGACAGAAATCCTTTTGTGATAACCACAGAGGAATCAGTTTGACTAATATAGTATCTAAAATATTAGCCACTATAATCATTCGACGTTTATCCAACACTAGAGAACAGCAGACCCGAGAAAACCAGGCTAGTCTCAGACCTGGACGAGGTTGCATTGATCATATATTCACCCTGCGGCAGATCCTCGAACATACACATGTACCAACGTCCGAATGTAGTTGTATTTCTTGACTTCAAAGCAGCTTCCGACTCCGTAGACCGTGAAGTCTTGTGTCAGTGTTTGTAATTAAAAGGTGTACCTCAAAAGTACATTAACCTTATAAAGGCTCTCTACTCGATCTCCACCGGTCGAGTCAGAGCATATGGCGAATTGTCGCGAGAAATTTCATCCTCAAGCAGGGTTCGACAGGGTTCCTCCATATCCCCTTTTTGTTTAATTTCATCATAGATGTACTCTTAGAAATTTCACTCGCTTCTTTTAACTCTTCACGAATTACCCTCCTTCCAGGAGGCCCACTCATTGACTTATAATATGCAGACGACATAGTCCTATTTGGTGAAGACGCGCACAATATTCAGAGTCTCTTAAACACCTTGAGTAACAATGCAAGCATATTTGGGATGCGATTCTCCTCACCCAAATGCAAAATGTTACTCCAGGACAGGCCTGCTTCTCCTCCTAAATTAGTTATAGGGAGCGAAGTAATTGAATACGTTGACCGCTTCGCTTATCTCGAAAGTCTCATCACCCCTGGTGGGTCGACGTCTGGCGGAATCTCAGCGCGGATTCAGAAAGCCCGATTAGTATTTGCCAATTTACACCACTTGTGGCGCAGACAAGATATCCGTGTCTCAAAGAAAGGCCGGGTGTACAGTGCAGTAGTCCGTGCCGTTTCAATATATGGCTGCGAAAATATCTAATGACGCTATACGTAAAATCGTTAAGAAAAGAGAATTTGTATCTCTTTGAGGTATATAAACTACACAACACAAAAGTCGCACCTAACCACCTAGAAGTTAGCAATTATAAGGCCTCAACATCTAAAGTGTGAACTACTGCGTCTTAATTGACAGCATGTTACATTCGTTCTCTTTTCGTCATGAACAATTAGGCATAGTCGACAAGTTAATGTATATAGGTAGCTCTAAATGAGTCTTAGTGTGCAAGCGAAGTTAATGTACGCAGAATGAAAGGAGTGGATTACTTTAGCCTAGGCCAATGACCGTGTAGGACATCAAATAAACAGACTCATAGGAGACGTCAAGTTGAAACATTTTGAGGTAATGACGTTAGACGTTCAAAGAATCAGTCATATTTTGTGATACTTCGTAAGCAATAATCGGACTATAACGTCTCCGGCATATCAGAAATGTTGGTTCTATTTATATCCTGAGGCACCAATTTTGGTGGCATGCCACATCGATACTTCAAACACAGAAGGCTTCGTCAACTGGTCAATATATTTACAGCAATGTTTAAGAACCTAATGTTTCTATGGTTTGATTTTAGGCAACGAACAATTATGAAAGCTGATCTAATGAATCATGAGTAGAGTCGACTTTATTGTGGTTAATACAAGGCAGGTCTGCTTTTAAGACGGTCAGTGATAAAAACAAGTCGGACAGAATTGCAGAAAATAAAAATAACGTGCTGCAACATCTCCAAAACCCTCTTGGCATATAACTACTACGAATTATTGTCTTGCCAAGTCTTAAATCCAATACCTATAGAAAGCATTATTATTTATTACACTAGCGACCAGATTTAGAAACAGAAACACTAGTCAGTCAGTAACAGCGTAGAATTTGGTGAGTGAGTACATCAGATCAAGTTGCTATGAATCAATTAGCAGATAGCGATAAAATTGTCGGGTCTATACTCACATTGTTAAAGCATATTTTAATTGCGATTTTATCTGAGCTAGTGTATTCGAGAAAATTGACTACATAAGACCTTATTACACAGGCCGCTTTAGCACAACGATGGCTTGTCGATTCGAGGCTGTCGGAAAAATTGGCGGCAAGGGATATTTCAAGAACGAGAAAAGCAGAGATGTGATGTGGCCACATGAATACACACATTATTTAGTACGTAGGTTAGGTTGCTCAACTGTCAGATACTACATAACAACAAGCCTCATGTTTATTGACTGTATTTCGCATCTAGATCGAAGTGGAAAATACCACCCCCCCTTCCCCAAAATATGAGATATATTTTCAGGCTATCCGATTGCTAAATAGTATCTGTTATAGTGACGGTTATTTAGTGCTGAAAGCAAATCGAAATCTATAGAGCAAGTTGGCATTCAATACATAATTAAGTACAGCTTTCCGGAAGGTATTAGATATCAAAGTTTCCTAAAAACTTTTGCAGAGTACTAACTTCAAGAATGTAGCTTGGGATGATTACAGTGTTACAAAAGTTTCCCATGCACATAATTTGGTATCTTTTCGCTGCTCTTAGAGTTATACTTACAATTTCTAGGACAAATCACCAAACAAAATTTTCGGCTACTTAGAGAAAACCCAGTTCGGAAATAGTATGGATGCCATCAGTTGACTAAAACTAGTTTTGAGCAAAAGTGTGTAAAAATAGAAAGATGCACATAATAACATTAAAAGTCTCAATTTATGAGATGCACAACACGAGTAACAAAGTTTCAATGTAATAGTGATCGTGAAAAATATGATATGCACATATGGAGCGTCGATGAATCCCCATTACATTCCCAATGCATATAAACGTCCTATCACATATACAAATCGTAAATAAAGATTGTGTGAACATGACAAAACTTCAGACAATTCATTTTATCTTGATGTTAAGAAATAATAAAGAAATTGTTAACGTACACCGGATGGCGACTGAGTAATAAACACGTGGCAATACTGCATACTGGCGGATCCTGATGGTTCCCTCGCCAGGAAAGCAACCTGTTTGTGAGTAGCATCACATGTGGCATATGATATTCTGCGAAGAGCATGGGCCATATAAACAATCTATTGAGGAAAAGAGTAAAATATCAAGAAATACTTTAAGATCGTCTGAACATATTTTAATGCCGTTGACTGAAACGCACACAATTACGGATTTGCTACGCGTAAAGGACTAGTGTTTCAATTTAGTATTATTATAAATGACGTACTCTTAGAGATTCAAGCTCTCTTTGAACCTTTTGAGCTCTGCAAACATTATTTTGTTCATCTACAGGAAACGATCCAACGTACTAAAACGCTAATTATACAAGCTTAAAACTAACTAGGGAATATCGGTATATTATTTCATCTTTCATTAGAGCAAGATTGAAAGTCATGCAAGACTTAATGTATTATTAGGCTAACATCTGTGACGACACATTTTAAGTCGCGCCTTTGTCTATTACTCTAGGTCACATAGAAATAAACTTGAAACACCATAAATTAGCTAAGACTATCAGAAAAATTAAAAAGGTTTCCGTTTTGTATTTTACTATAATTTCTATTTATTATTGTGTTTTAATGGTCAGGTGTACACAAAAAGAAGACATATTAGTTAGTCATACCGCTTTCGTGAGTTCGGGTTACAGGTAAAGTTTTGGGCTTTATTGTCTTGTCTGAACCCTTTGTGTTCAGACTAGATGTTTGTAGATGTTTCGGGCGGCAAGGATCATTTGCCTTAGTATATTACATACTGAAGCTTGTGGAAAATATTAGTTTGTTCGTATTTGTTGTTTTCAGCTATTTACGTACATTTATACATTCTGATGAATACCGAGCCTATATTTTGTTGACTGCATTATGTTGTATTCCTAGGCATAGTTGCGATCACTTGGGGGCGGAATTCAGAAAAATAGGTCATCCAAGGCCTGCAAATTATGAATACTATCAAATGCTCGAGGTTTTTTTTTCAGTGTAAAGAATGTCTGTAGCTCATTTTAGGTTGGCAGACACAACGCGCGCCTTGAGTTATACATCTGTGGTTCTAAATCTGTAAATTCGCTTTAGCCTTTCGAGTTTTCATTTTTTGCTGGAGATTCTTGGAGTTCCTAGGCTATTGCGAATCAAGGATGTCACTGACCTTATTTGGTTTGGTTTCAAACATTCTTAGTTTTCGCCTTTTCTGAACTCCTAGTCAGCTTTCGTGAAGACTTGTGCCATGACATATCGCGTCCACCAGTTACATCTCTGTCGTAATTCGTAGCTTATCATTTTAAGAAGTGTTACGATCTACATTAGTTTACATCTATTTTTGTTTTTCTTTTCTAGTCGTCCAGTTTGTGAAAATGGCACTTGCAGCTCAGAAAGCGCTATTGGATGAGCTAATGGGTAAAAATAGAAATGCTTGTAATGGCGAAAGCTCTGGTGGTCCACATTGGTCTGATGATGATGTATGCAAGTTCTATTTATGTGGCTTTTGTCCTCATGATTTATTTGTCAACACTAAGACGGACTTGGGCCAGTGTCCTAAATCTCATGATGAACGAATGAGGGAAGCGTATAAAAAAAGTTCTCGCTTTAATAAGATGGGGTACGAGCAAGATTTTGTTCACTATCTTACCCAGCTTTTGGAAGACGTTGAAAAAAGAATTCGGCGAGGACATGAGCGCTTAGCTGTCAATAAGTGTGTTAATAATCCTGATCCAATCGGAGCCAGTGAAAAGAAGGAAAAGATTGCTGCTCTTACCAAAAGGATTAATGACTTGGTAAAGCAAGCTGAAGAACTTGGAACTGAAGGAAAAGTTGACCAAGCACAAGGAGTACTAAAATTGTGTGAACAGTTAAAATTTGAGCGATCACAACTTGAGGGTGATGCACGTCCTGGAATGACTCAGGTATCTTCATGTTGTTTTTATAATGCTTTATTCCTTTCCAGACTAAAGAGCTAGAAGTCTGTGAGATTTGTGGGGCCTTCAGAATCAAAGATGATGCACCTCAACGAGTAGAAGAGCATTTGTCTGGCAAAATGCACCTTGGTTACGCGAAAATTCGTGACTATTTAAGGCAATACAGTGAGCAGCACTCAAATTCCTCTTCACGTTATGGACGACGGGATAAGCGATCTCCAGTTGATCGTTCTCCTGTTATTCGGGATCGTGATCGTCGTCGCAGTCGTGGTAGGAGTGTAGACAGAAAGTACGTTCTTTTTTCTAAACGTAAGCTGTGGTTAGTTGTATCACAGTTCTCCGATGAATTAATGTGATTCGATTGGAATGATTTAAAAAGGTACTCACTGCAGATTTTAATTCCGCTTATTAGGTAATTTTGGAGTCATCGTCTATTGCGGAGGCAATCGATTCCACAAGGTATATTTACTTTTAAAGCCCTAAGTAGTTTATTTAACATAGATTATGAAGTTCGATTAAGATACATAAGGTGGATTTCTACTATTTTTCACTAATATTTTTCAGTTCTTTCGGTCCATCCATCAGTCTCTGCTTCGTTCTTTTTTTTTCTCAGTTCCCACTTACACTCTACAGCTTCTAGACATAGTCGCCACGAAAGTGGGAGTAGTCGATTTCGATCCAGACATGATTTTCGGGATGACAGACGGCGATATGGTAGATCTCGGTCAAGCTCACGTTCACGAAAACTTTACGATCGTCACCGTTATGATCATTCTTCAAAATCAATAAAACGCAATACTTCGCCGTTCAGTGCTGCCCGACGTCCCCCTGAGGGAGCTGAAGATTACTAACCACCCATTTCAACCTTTTTGTTAGGATGCTGTATATATATTCCAGATAAGTTTTCTGTTTATTCACTGTGACCTCGCTTCATGCTTATGTTCACTTAGCATTGGTTGATTAAATAAATAATTAAATGTGAATTTAGTGTTTTAATTTTTTATAGGTCGTCGGGTCACACTGTGGTTTTAGTAATTACTCAGAGTTCTTACGTTATTTACTTTAATAATATGGAAACATGTGATGTTAGGGTTTCGTCTAATGTATTCTGATACGTCGGTGTTTTATTCATAATTCATTTAATTTCTGAAGGTTGTGACTCTTCTATAGTCGAGTAAATTAACTGTTTCCTAGAAAATTGTAATTACTTTGTTAGTATTCCGCTCTAAACATATAGTTCAAAGGTGATATTTTAGTCATAGACAATAATGAGCTCTACCTACTGTCTTTTGTTGACCAGTGATAAGGTCAGAGTTGGTGGTGTCATTCGATTTGTTGACTTTACTAGTGTATATCGAGGTTATTACATTCAATTGTTTTCGCCATAGGTGGCCTTAAAATTTAACTGCTCAGGGATTACTTAGCCTCTGAATTTGCGAATGAACATGATATGTGAAAATAAGTCATACCAAGTAACAATATAATTTCTCATACAGTTTGAGTGGTAACATTGCTGCTTGAGGTTTGTTTATCTCCAGTAACTAGAATATTGCTTTATAACTGGTCCGTGTCAACCTTTAGATTAGTATCAACTCACTGACCACATCGTGGGAGTCGCGTCGATTGTTGATTTCCCTATATACAGAGAGAAAGCCCGCTTGGCGTGGGCAAGGGGCATGTCAGCTAATTGGCAGGTGTGTTGCGCATCTTCCATATCTTCATTATTGCTATACATAGTCTATGAAGACAGGATTTTGTATGCGGTAGGTCTCTGAACATTTTTAGAGTTTCTTGGGACGGACAACGTTGAGGTTAGACAAAAGTGGTGAGCCAGTTGGTACGGTGATTGGCTTGGTGGTGGTGGGGAGATTAACGGCGTGTTATTCACCGTCTCATCTGTTTCTAAAGGCCCACTAAGAAATTAGAGTAGCTGTGTTTCAAATTAAACCCGAGGCGGAGATTTTAGTATAATCATTATTACTGCTCAAGTTGCTACAGGGAGAGGGTTCCTGCTAATAGTCAGACGTTATTTTGAAGGGATATGATTATGTATTTAACAAAATGTTACGGAAGGAGAGGACCTTGTTATATTTTGGCCTAGCACAATTTAGTTGGTTGTGTGGATCCTAGTTGTATTCTGGTTAAGTACAGTAGGATTTGCAAAGGCTAATACCAACTGGTCCGCTGGTATGGTGTGGCTATGCTTTTAGCTGCTAGTGGCTGGTCAACGTTGTCTTTGAAGTTTTCCTTCATTAGCAACACTGTTATACCGAAGTTCAGTGGTTTTGTATGCCAGTATACATAACTCAGATTATAAGCCATTAGTGGTTCTGAAATAGTTCTCTGGTACAATGCGCGTAAAATAAGGTTCATCCTCTCAACTTCAACCATGCATTTCTATGTTTTTTAATCAACTTCGTTTTTTATTTTCATTATACACACCGCTCTTGTACTTAGTGTTTGTACAAATATTCCTTGTTATAATTCTCCACAATATTTCCACTGATTTCGTGGAATATTCTTCGGCTACTCTGTTTGAAAATCTCTGTACTTTACAAGTAAATAAACTAAGTGACATTATGAGACTGGGAACAGACGCCATTAAATAATCGCCTGCCTATTTCTTCAACACTAGGTAATCGTAGCTCAGAAATATTTAAAGCAGTTCATGTGTTTTCGTGATTAATACATTGGTCTATGTCTGGTGTATTGAGTCAACATAGGTTAATTTAGTCACCTGATTCATATGAATAAGAGCAAAGTTAATTTCGAACAATTACGCGTAGCAATCAACTTTTTTGCCTGTTGTCATCTAAAGTGATAATATGGAAATAAATAAATCTAGTTGATCACTTTATATCATCAAGATAAATTTCGCTTTTGTAAACATTCACAGCTATCTGCATTTTAGCTGTCGTCAATCACACTGAGAAAATTTTTTTATGTCAATATTTTATTGCTCACTTTAAAGTCTGGTCTTGCATACATAATAGTTGATCGACGGACGGTGTTTGAATTATTGTCAACATGTACTATGAAACAGTATCTATTTGATATCTTTGCAGGAAATCAGTGTTAATAGGCAACGTTTTGTAATATATTCAATCAGTGCGTGTAGCCCCAAGTGGAGCATAGGCATTGTCGAACCAAATCTGTCCTAGGCTTTCGTTTCCAGTTATTTCCAAGTGTTGTTCATTCTCTCATGTCTGTCTCCAATTCCCGACACATTACGTTCTTGGGTATTCCTCTTTTCTTTTGGCCTTCATGATTCCAAGTTTGTGTTTATCATCCAACAAAATTTAGTAATTTACGCAATATGTCCTATCTCGCCCCAGCTCATTTGCCGTACTTCTTCCTCAGCTAGGAGCTGGTTTGTTCACTACCACAGAAGGTTTCCGCTGATGGTGTTTGGCCAAAGTGTCTGAAGTATTTTGCGCTAACAACTGTTTATAAATATTTGAATCTTTCGAAGGATGCTTTTCGTAGTTCTCCAAGTTCCAGGTCTATACAATACAATTGTTTCCACGTTTGTATTGAAAATTCTGACTTCGACGTTGGCAAACAATTGGTTTGAGTTCCAAGTGCTCTTCAGCTGTAGAAATGCTACTCTTGCCTTTCTAATCCGAGCCTTCATATCTGCATCAGACACTACTTATTTATCGATGATGCTCCCCGAGTATGTAAAGGTTCCAAATCCTTTCAGAGATTGCCAGTCAAGTGTAATTGTATTAGTGTTCGTTGTTTTGTATCATAGCTACTTGCTTCTTCATTGGTCTATGTTAGGGCGTACTGTTGGCTGTAAGGTCTGCTGCAACATTGTCCGTCTTCACCTACATTTGTTACTGTGTGTGTGAAAGAACAACTAGGTCATCTGCAAAGTCCAAGTCAGCTAGTTGCATTCATCTTGTCCATTGTATTCTGTGCTTCGCCTGAGATCTTGAAGTTTTCATTGCCCAATCAACCACAAGCAGAAAAAAGGAAGAGCGAGAGTGAGCAGCCTTGTCTGACACTGGTCTTCACGTCGAATAAATCTGTAAGCTGCCCTCCATGCATGATTTCGCCGTGTAATCCGTCGTAAAAATTCCGTACGATGTCGACTATCATTTTGGGTACGCCATAATGTTGAAGAAGGCTCCATGGTGTTCTCTTATTCACGCTATCGAATGCTTACTCGTAGTCAAGGAAATTGGTTTAGGATGGTGAGTTCTATCCAATTAATAGTTCTACAATGAACTGTAGAGTCGTGTCGGTCATTACACAATCAATCCTTATGAGATCTGGCCTGTTGATCTCGAAGTTGGGCGTCAACTGCGCTCTCTCATTCGCTTCAATAACACTCTGTTGAATATTTTTCCTAGTACTAAAAGTACAGTGATGCCTCGATAATGCTCAAACCTACTAAGATTATCTTTCCTTGGTATCTTGATGAAGTACTCTTCCTTGCAGTCTGTTGATATTTATCCTTTCTCCTAAATCTTTCTCAAGAGAATGTAGAGCATTTTTGCAGTTACTTCTATATCTGACTTCAGCGGCTCAGCTGTCATGTTGTCTGACCCTACCGACTCGTCACTCTTGATCTGTCGGATGGCTGTTTTGGTTATTTCGATGACCAGTGGGTTTAGTGAGGCTGATCTATTCAAGAGTTCTCTGAAATGGTCTACCCACCTATTTTGTTGTTCTTGTATCTGAGTGGCGTTGGCCGGAAACCATCAGCAACAGCTTACTATGGGAGAGGACAAACCAACTTCCAGCCGAAAAGGAAATTAGGGAAAGACGTTGGAAATGGATAGGACATACATTACGCAAACCATCAGACTGCATCACGAGACAAGCACTAACATGGAATCCTGTTGGGAAACGGAAAAGAGGAAGGCCAAAGAACACGCTGCGTCGAGAATTGGAAGCAGACATTAAAAGGATGAACAGCAAGTGGAAACAATTGGAAAGGATTGCTCAGGACAGAGTTAAATGGAGAATTCTGGTGAGTGGCCTATGCTCCTCAGCGCGGAGTAACGGGCATAAGTAACTAAGTAAGTGTATCTGAGTGATTGGTTTGCCTGCCTTGTTATTAAATAGCCGTTCTGGCTTACTGAATTCTCCAGCTAGTTTCTTTGTTGTATCGCATAGTTGCTTCATGTTTCTTCTCCTACAGCCTTTTTGGCTGTCATTGTTAGGTCCCTCATATATTTCTGTTTATCTGACCTAATGCTCATCTTCACTTGCTTGTTGACTTCGGTATATTCGGTCTGTGTTTTGGCTTTTTCTGTTCTTGTTCAATTGTTATTGATTTCTATCTTCTTACGCCTCCTTTCTTCAATCCTCCTCAAAGTAATAACAGAAATCCATTCTTTATGGTGGTGCTCTTTGCGACCGAAAACCTGACATGTAGTAGTTATCGTTTCATTAATCTCCTTCTAGTTGTCCTCCATAGTAGTTCCATCATCTAGTAGATCATTAAATGCGTGCAACTTATTGTTGAGAGTTACTATGAATTCGTTGATTTTGCTAGTATCCTGAGGAAGGGTTGTATTAAAGTTTTTTTAATACTGCTGCTCCAGTTGTTTAGTACTTCTTCAGTTTCAGTTTCATTTTAGCCACAACTAGATAGTGATCTGAAGCTACATCCGCTCATCACTTTGTTTTCACGTCTTCCATAGTCCTTCTGGACCTTTTATTGATACAGATGTGGTCGATTTGGTTCTCTGCAATGTAGTCTGGTGAAAACCATGAAGTTTTATGCACGCGTTTCCAGGAGAATATTGTGCTACCTACATTCGTTTATTGAAGGCACATAAGTTTGCTAACCTCTCACCATGACGTCTTTATATGCCGTGTTTCCATCCCAATCTTGACGTTGAGTTCTCCAATCAGAATGGTCAAGTCGTTGGCTGAGCATATCTCCACGGTTGACTGTAGCTTTGCATAGAACTAGTCTTTGTCGCCTTCGTGTCTGTCGTTGGTGGGTGCATAGCACTGGATGACATTTACTGTAATCCCCTCCTTATTGGCCTTGAAGGGTGCTTTGATGGTCCTAGGTCCATGGGATTCCAATTCTATAGGAGCCTTCTATGCTTCTTGGAACAGGATTAGTGTTACTCCTTGTGGGTGTGGGGGGCATTTTTTCTTCTTGGCAGGGGCATAAAAGCACTTCTCCTGAGGATAATCTTTGCTGTCCAGCTCGTAACCAATAAGTTTCGATTATTAAAAGTGTCATTAGGTCGTTTATTTTCATTTCTTCAGCTATTTTCATGCTTCTCCCTGTCTCTCACATCGTACGAACATCCCATGTTCCTATATTAATTGTGGGTCTCGTTGTCAGAAGGGGCATCGACCTCGTTACTTCCGAATAAACTCGGCTTTCACCATGAGGCGTCATAACTCTGGTAAATGGGAGACTTTCCAACTCCCAGGGCAGATCAAAATGATTAAAAAGGTTCTTCCTGATTAGTGTTTTTTAGCAAGGTTGTTTTTCACGGGATGGGGTTGGCAACCCCATTCCCGACGATCCTCCTTTATCTGGGCCTGGGATGGCAGCAACCCTAGTAGTGATTCCAGGAGGAGTTAATATAATAGTATATTTAATAATAATATTTGATATATTAGTATTTAATATTTTCAGCTCAAAAAAACTAAAAGCTGATGCTATGCTTCTACCATTTATACCTAACCTGATGGACAAATGCAATTACCAAGTGTTTAGTTATAAGTTCTTGGAAGTATTCTTTTTTTTCGTCAAATTTTAGTAAACACATCGATCTCAATATGGTGCTTATCTATCTGTCTACTTGTAATCACTTGTTTGTAAGTGTAACTAAAAGAGGACTGACTATGTATTATGATTACTAGTATTATCTGTGTTCCATTTGTCCTTAAATAGTCAGATATATATATATATATATATATATATATATATATATATATATATTAGTTACTACAGGAAGATAGTGTGGTGTTTAAAAAATACATCGATTTGCCTTATCGCTTTCATAATGTTATAAAAATGCAGATTTTTGGAGCAATAATTTGTACCAAAAATCAATACATATAAGCTAGACAAAGGGCATCCTCTGATGTCAGTAAAACAAGAGATAACGTGGATAGGTAGCTGAAATTCCTGCACTATATAAGTAATATCTGACGTCATTGAAGAGTAGTAAATAGTATATGAGTCATGCTACCCGCCCCCCCTTCAATTTAACATTCGAAGGGATTAGGTCATCGTTCATTCCACAATAACAATCTTCCAATGTTTGCTACAAAGTCCACTCATTTTAAATCAGTTAGAAAATAATGAAAACGACAATCATATGGTAAGACCATCTATATATTTGAAAAGTGATAGTAGTAGGAATGTTCAATTCATTTAAAGTTAAGAAAACGGAAAATATGTATATTACATTAGATAATCAGTGTACAAACAACCCAAAACTACATACACAGTTGTAACTCGTATGGTGAAGCAAAAAGAAAAAATGTATATAGGGGGGGGGTGTATTAAAGCTCTATGTTATTATATAACAAAACATTTGCAGCAAGTGTAACATAGTCTGTCAAAAGAAATTTAGGACTTTGGAATAATAAGTCATTCATCAATTATGAAAATGTTCTTAAATAATTAAACGTTAAATAACCTCATTAAAAAAATGATGGGTAATCCAAACGGAATTCTATATAGAAACTATAATTATAATATGAATCATTCGCGAGAATGTATATATATGAATATGAAAGAACTAAAACTTTCAACAAATTTCTCAGTCTTCGATTAAACAGATATCTAAATAAACGGATGATTTCACCTATTAACTATGTATTGTTCACATAAGCCTTTTACAGAATAATAGCTTCATAGTACTTATTGATCACAGAAAAATGGATATCACTCAAGAAAGCGTTAGTTAACTAGCTGTTAAGTCAGATTTTCATGTGGTTTCCAACTATGGTTTTTAGTAACACTAAGTCTACAGTTGATAAAACACAAACCTGTTTACTTTTAAATCCAATGTAAAAGTATATTGCTTAATTATCTTTTAATTCTTAGATTTCTCCTGAATTATGATTCATGTTAATCCTTAGTACAATGTAGTTTACTGACTTTAAAACTCACTACTTTTCATTTAAATCTACTAAGGCAATGAACATTAGGTAACGAAGATAATATTCAGAGAATACTTATTATTAGTTTAATACGGTGAAATTGCTAAAGTAAAATTTCTTTCTTCAGAATCTGAGAAACATTGATTTATAAAATACTAATGAAGTATTAGCTAAAACTTTCAATAACATTCTAAATTATTTATATGTTGACTATTTCTGAAAAGTGATTCAAAACCAACATCAGAACTACTGTAGAATAAATAATAGAAAATGAACTGACAATCATACTCTCATTGTTTTATTACAGTATTATACTTAACACCCAATTAATCATTCGCTTATTTCTGTTATATGTGAAATATTTATAGATGAAATGAATTAGTGAAGTCTATTAACTCAGCTTTTATCCACTCACTGTAACTTGTTTAGATAGCTTAGGTTCCTGAGTTTAACTTCGAGCTACACTGTGAATGTGAGGACCAATGATACTAATTTATTGTCCAGACCTAAGCAGTTGTATCGAGGTTGTAGTCTCTGATTTAACGCCTTAACCACCGCTCCACACTGTCCACTACAATCGCTTTGTTGCTAAAAATCCTCTTCTTATTCTTTAACTATAAACACTGTAAAACTTTTCATCTGATAGTTACGTTTTTAAGCTGCAAAATTTATTTAAATTAGGTTAGACAATGACGAGAGGGGAAGAACATCTTGTGTAATTCAATAATAAATAAACAAACAAATGTTCGTCATGGTGATTTTTGTTAGTCTGCCTTCATTTTGTATAGATTTGACTGATTATTGATTAATCTATGATATGTAAATTCAGTTGTCAAGTTTAGTATTGGATAACCGTAGTAATTAATAAAATTTACAGAGAAAATTGGTCATTATATTTTAATCACTAAGCCCCCTTCCTGATAACTCTACAAATTTATTGATTAATCTGTTAGGTCATAATTTTACTTCAATCCATTGCGTAGTCTTCACCTTTTTATTTTTTGCTTATTTTTTAGTCTTATTCCTCTGTATGCATTCGTTACTGTCTGTCTATCCTTCTTTTATCTGCCCATAAATATTTTATATTAAACGTTAATTTTATGTATCTTTTTTTTTTTTGGATTTCGTTAATGTGTATGAGAACTCCCTGTTAAAAGTTTTAATTATCATTCATTTATTCGTTGTAACATCCTTCTCAGTACCCTGACAATAGTTAGTGTTCAGTTGATAAATCCTTTTACGAAATTATATAAAATAAACCTAGCACAGTTTAAAAAAATGAAAACTATCTTGAAAATATACAGCACGTGTAGATGGTTTAGACTCAAACTAATTAATAATTAGCTATTTTTTAATTAAACAAATTACTTAAACTACGTTCTGTAAATGTCTGTGACGCACACTGAGTATTGATAGAAGGTCGATGGAATTCGATAAACATTAAGAACAAGATAAATATGACATTGGTCAATAGTTGCAAAACAATCAATGTCAATATCGCAATACTACAGTTCAGTCACTAGCCGGAAAGATTATTCGTCTTGTCTCGAAATATAAAGCTAGGTGATGTGGGTTCTAGCCACATACGGAGCATCAATCGCCTCAACATTGAAGATAAGTCTTACTAACCTAAGGAGTAAATGTTCAAATATAAAAATCCTCGTTATGAAAACATAAACGGGCTGTTTATTTCAAATGCGTTGTCTATATCAACTGTACAGTAAATATTAGCACTTACTAAATTACTGATATAAATAATATTATTATTACTATCGGTGAAATGGCAATGGCCTATTCAACAAAAATGTTAATAAACTGAAAAGGGAACAAGTTTAATCAAACTAGAACTTAGTTTCCGATTATTTGGTCAGACGTGGCTTCACATTTAGGAAACCTATACCACTGGCAATACATATTAGTCTATGGTATCATTTGACAAACCATTACATTTTAAGAATTTTCAAAAAGTAGTCAGTTCTCAATATTGTATTTATAAAGAGGAAGTGATATTATTACATGCATTTTAAGAAATAAAAATCGTAAGTCTGTTTAAATATGCCTTAGAAGTTACAAATGGCCTAACTCCTGAAGACAAGAAACATCGTGGATTCATGTGAATGGATTCAATCTAGACGTTCGAATGAAGAACTTAATCATACACAAAACATTTTTCATTTAATGCAAATACTTTATTATACATTCATTTAACAAGTAAAACTTTTTAAACAGATGGATGGATGTATTTTAAGCATTTCTTACGCTGTCATTATTATCATATTTCAATAATGTTTACAATCGAACTTTTCTATAACTTTCATCACTCAGTAGTACGTTATCTTAGTTTTCTAACTCTAAGCATATTGGGTTAGTTTAAATGTTAACTTATTCGGATACTTTGTCATTCAATTATCCTGATTCACATAACATTTCTACTTTACCTACTTCTATTTTCTAGTAATAATACGAATATTTTTATAATTAGCCATGATTTAATTTCAACTACATATTCTGAATCTTTAACTAAAAAGACAATCGATAAATTTCCTACTTTCATTTTAATCAGATTACTACAGAGTAAACACGTTCAAATACATTGATTAGTTATTTGATTGAATATGTCACAGATTGATGTTGGCAGGTTACCATTGAAAACCAGTGAGCACTGAACATCCGTTTCGTTCTAGTGTGGAACTCCTCAGCAGTGGGCACCCAAGATTCCACACCAGGGGTTTTAGGTTGACTACGAACTCCTAACCATCTGCACCTTTGGGTCGGCATCCGATGGTAGAATTCCCACTTCCATCAATTTGTGATATATAGCGCGACGATCATCCATTGTCATTGGTGATAACTGTCTCACATTCGACAAGTCTGAACTCCACCAGTCACGACTTCTAACTAGAGCTTCAGGAACATCCTGGAGTTAGTCGCTAGTGAGCTTATCATTATAGTTCAATCCGTGACATACTCAACCAAATAAATAACCAATCTCCACAAAAATAACCATCCTAATTGAACATTGATTATTGTTTGAAAATTATTTAACTGAAAAAATGAAATCCAGCCTAGTATATTTGGAACTAATTATTTTGTGAAATATTACATCCAATTTAGTTCCGTTAATATCTATAAAACCAGTATACATTCACTAATATCGATGCAATCATTATTAAAAACAAATAACGTAATGTAGTAAATAGTGCTGTATATATGTAACTTCATAATCTCCTTAGCATACCACATAATTTATGTTTTCTCTTTCTTCTACTTGAACAATTATAAGTAGGCTGCATTACTTAGTTAAATAAATCAAAAATACCATTCATCTAAACACATCGGGTAGATAATCGTGTAATATAGGAAAAAGTATGAATTAATCAACTTAATTCCATTATTCAATGATTTTCTCATGAGGCCAAAATCCAGTAGGAACCTTTTCGAAACTAAATCTCAGAATGCATTATAACAAAATAAATTTTGAAAAACCAATCAGATCACAACATTAGCATTCTATTTAATAGCTGTAATATACTACGGAACTGCTTGTATTGAGACTAGAACTACTTTGTCATATTGATACTTCGTCATTTGTCCAGGATCAAATATTTTCTGTTACAAATCGGTCAAAGTTTCAAGAGGCTTCTTTCTTTGTTAACTTACTTTACATTTTTCTAGTGTCAATTTCACAGATCATAATTATAATTTCTATTAGCACCAAGACAAATAAGAATGCCAACGAGGTTCGTTGGACCACGAGTTAGTGAGGGTGAGCGGGTGGCCTTCATCTTAAAAATTTGTTATTCACCATCCAAGCAATGAATTAATGTGATCTTTTTTCTTAATGATATTACCATTGAATTCAACTTTAGTGCATATTATTAAACTAAAATAATAGGATTAAAATTGAAAATAAAATCTTGTTTAAATTAAATGACTAATAAGTGTTTGTTACAAGATCATTGCCAAAATGTACGAATATATTTACATGTTCTGGTTGTAATTGAATTTCAAAACATATGTCAATTGTAAGTAATAAATTTACTTTCTTCATATAATATGATTCCTCAATGTGGATTGCTCATGATTTTCTACTTGATTCTCTGCTACCAGATCCAAGATATTTTATACTTCTTTCATGATGAATGTGTAAGGAATCTGATAGAAATAAGATCTCAAACTTAAGATGCTACCTATAAATCAGCTTGTAAACAGAAATTCTGAAGTCATTTGAGTTAATCTGAATAAAATAGAGAAAATAAACTGACAGCAAAAAAATACGTGTAGAGTGAGAAAGAAGGAGTCAATACATCACAGTAGTACGTCAGTATATTTAAAATGGTTACAAGTGATTGTTAACATGCTATCCACTCATTCATCGGATCTGTATATACAATATCAAGAGGTCCTTTTCTCTGACTTTATGGTGTACAGGAGGTTAAACCTTCTAGAAAACTTCATTAAACTGAACAGCGTAACCAGCAATCATTGGATCTATGAACAGTAATTGAATTCCTGAAAACTTAAAATTAGATAGAATATGTGGTTCCATAATCAAATTGGTTGGGATTATTAGCAGAAAATATCTATGATAGCTAAGGATAGTTAATATGAGCCTAGTTAAAAGCTTTACATACTTTAATTAGCATTTTCTGCATGTTTATCTGCTGATAACAATTAGTTATCATCTAAAGACTAACTGTATTTAGATCAGAATAAAGACTTTCATATTATAATCAAAGAAGAAATCTTTTAATTATAAAAAGAAGTCTCTCTATATTGAACAGTATGACTTATAAACATTAAACATTTTTCTGTCGACAATAAATACATAATTGAATAGTTAACAAAATTCATTGGTAAGTTTTTTTCAAAATAATTTAAATTCCATAATTTTTTTTATTAAAGAAACCAGTTTAACAGAAAATCAATAGTGAATTTCGTGATACTTCAAAATAAGATTACCACATAGTCATAACAGAAGATGATGTATGCCTGTACATTTATATATGTGTGTGTGAGTGCGTGTGTTCACGCCAGACAAAGAGAGGAAGGGATGAAAAATTCTGACAAATAAGAATAGTTCCTTTCTTGATAAATGAAGAAAAATAATAAGTAGTTCTTCAGTTTAACTAATAAATTTCTGAAGTATGTTCTCAATAATATTTATATATAGTTTTCGGACATTAATGCATAGTTTTTTTTCATCCCTGATAATCAACTATATTATCGGAAAATTATTTATAATCAATAATAATGTCAATTTTTTTGATTAGTTATAAAGTAATTATGAATTTCTTGCTTATGTTCCATATAAGTTATTAGTTAGAATTTTATCATTTTAGTTAAAATGAAAAATAAAATTGTTGAAAAATCATTTTAGTATTTGTAAATACTATAAATTATTATCATTCGTATTTATTGTATTAATATGAAAATGATATCTTATGGCTTACAATAAATGCCAAATTATAGACATTTGAGTTTCTTCTAGTTTTTAAGTGTACTGAAAGAAATATATAGCTTATTGTTAAGTGCAATAATATCTAATAAATCTGATATGCTGAATAACTCTGTTTTATTTAAAGGGACTTGAATGAACAAAGGAAAACTGTTCTTTAGGATCCAATTAAAATAAATAATTCCCTAGTGATTGAAGGATATCTTCGCATTATGTCCATTTGCACTAGTCGATTACATTCAGTTTTGTGTACATTATTAGAAACTGTACAATTCAACTTTAGATGAGCGAACACAAAGCAATTGAGCTGTCTATTTGTAAACAATATGAATTTAATACTCGTCTTCGAGATTAATCTATTAGAATATGCTAGTTTAATAAAGAAACGTTCACTTTCATGACGTATAAACAGCGTAGCAAAAATATGTGATAAGAGAAAACAATCTTCTTCATAACATCTTGTTCAGTAATGTTTCAATTCAGAGACATAAGAAGAATTTACAAAAATCCTATCTTGCAACAGTATTTGGAATAACAGCCTTCGAAAGCACCAGTTTATTTCGGCAGTATTTGACATGGAAAAAATCTACTAAAGGTAACACTGAAAACGATGAAGGACTGAGAAACAGTTAGTGCCAAAACGCAGCTAGGGATCGAAACAAGAACCATCAAGTTTTAGTTAAGCTGATTACCATTCGACTAGCTGTCCATATCTTGATTGATTTATCAGCCAAATCTATTTACAACAGTCTAAGTATTATTCATTTAGCTTTTATTTAAAATATTTAACAACTAGCTCGCTCTCTTTAGTGACGCAATCTAACCCTCGATTTACTTTCTTAAGTTCGATCTCTTTACCATTCTGATGGTAGTGTCCACTCGACCTCTTAAAACACTCATGTGTCCACGCACTTATAGTATCTACCAGCGAAATCCCACTCCGTTTACACACAACGCGAGTTCTGTTTACAACCCTGAGAGGATGATAGTAAATGTCCGGTACTTAAACCGGCCTAGTAGACGAGAAAGGGTGCCAAATAAAAGTTAGAATAAACTGATTTCAAACCAATGGTCTACAAAGGAGCCATTACCCAAAAGAAACGAAGGGCTTGTAAACTAATTCATGTTAACAGCTGTCATGGAATTGCATCTACTGCCATTACTTCATTGGTATATCAATTAAACATTTCGATCAAACTCTGTGGTCTTTAACAAAAGCCATGGGTGCTAAGAACAGCTAAGGCATTTCAATCTTGTCGCTTAACGCAGGAATCAAAAAATCTAATGTGCATTTAGGAAATTGGCAAACCATAAGACTTCATTACACAATACTTACCAAACCCATCACTAAGTATAATATCTACGAAAGCAGAATCTCACTCAACTAATGGAGAACATCTCCGAGACTGCAGATTTTACCCCTAAGTCAGTGCCATCTAGATATTCAGCATACCGTTAGACTTTATAAAACATCTTAATGCTTAAGACAGTTAGGGAATATCATATTGGCTGGATTATAGTAGATGATTGAAAACACTGACATAGCATCCGCTTATAGAATACAAAATACATTCACGTCTCCAAATCCTGAAGTCCGAGTTACATGTATGCCATCCTATAATAACTACCACATTGCTTCGAACCCAATATACTAGATGGCTTGGATGCAAGAAGAAAACGTTACGAAGAAATATGCTGTGCTGTCTGGATCTTACTAACGGTGCTCGAAATAATATGCATACATATGTCGGCGAAATATTTACATTTACTACTCTAGATAGTCAAAACTTGAAAACATTAGTTGACTTAAAAATAAACACCCAAACTGTAATCAAAACAACAAAAGTGGTGTACATTTTATTGTATGACAGATGAAACACAGGCACGTAAGCCAATATAAAAACGAACATAAATCTGCCGTTTTAAACACCGAGGCGAATGAAATGAACTCTAACTTGTCAACTTTATATATATATATATATATATATATATATATATATATATATTGTCGGCAAAAAACAAATATTTCTTTGAAATGCTGCAGCTAGAGGAAAGTAAGTTATATCATTATCATTTGGGGTAAAATTATCAGAGTAAAAATGTGTGTAGGATAAATCAAAATATTATGTACAAAAAATTAATAACCTAATAATTTTGTCAACAAAAGCAAAATGAATTAGAGGTTGACTGCATACTTCAAACAAGAAAAGATAATCACGTCTTAAGCAAAAAACACTCTTGTTTACTTAAACGGTAGAAAAAATCGGTGACCATACTCTCTCCCGATTTTCTCCCCTTCACATACACTAAGTTTGAAAAGTCGTTAGGTGATAGATATTACCTGCTATAAATACACGAATGTGTTTATGATAGTTGTAATTTTTAGTAAATGTATTTAACAAGAAAACAAAATACACAATTTATTTGGTTATCTCGTATTGAAATCAGAAAGGAAGAGGAAGTAAATAAACACACAAAGTAGAAGTCTGTCTATTCTAAGTGATCTTTTAAAGATTCTATATTTATCATTATTTACTATGATATATATATATATATATATATATATATATATATGCACTTTTAGATATTCTATACACGTGAATAAAAAAATAAAACAAAACAAAAGTTTGCTGAAAGAATAAACTGAACATACATTACACCATTTCTATAAAGCACAACACATAAACATAGAAAATTAGTATTTGGCTTTGTAAAATACAAAAATGCAAGAAAAATTGAAAATGTAATAACAGCTGTTTATTAATACACAGTAAATTTGAGTTTAAAAATATTGAACGATTTTTTATTGTAAGAAACAAATCATTTCGAAGAAATAAAAATGATGAAATTACTGTACAGTATAAACGAAGGAATAATTATGCATAAGAGATAGAATGACATAATTGACGTATCCATTGGGTAGGAAATAAGAGATGTACACTATGATTTATGCTGAAATACGTTTTAATACAGATTAAGAGAGAAGGATGTGAACAAGTAGAATAAAGTGAAATCACAGTAGACATTACGCTAAATGAATAACAGTAATGACATTATATAACGTTGAATGACTTCCAACTGTGTCCAACAGCTGATTGAGGGAAGGGTAGAAAAAAAATGCAACGATCAAAGCTGCCTCGAAATTGAATAATACATTTAATACACAAATGAAAGACAATAACAATAAAAACTTAGATTAATGACAAAGATTGCGGTGAGATAATTGGGTGTACATAAGGCATATACGTTATATGAATATAATGATAAACCAATGTCAAAACAGGATAAAATCTAAAGAAAGGAAGATTGCAAAAGTGAACTTGACACTGCTTATTTATCATGAAGAACAAAATGCTTCATTATATTAAAAGGAAGTGTATAACTAAGCATAAACAACATTCATTTTTCCCCCTTCAATAGAAGTTTGAAGAGAAATACAGAAATTTTCTTATCCTAAAATGATCTTGTATTATCCCGTATTAGTGCTATAAAGAGACGTCCGTAAAAGTATACTATATACAATAAAAATGTAAATGTAATGATATTACTAATCAGTTGTATTATTTACATCATCATATCTTATATTGATTAAATCAGATGAGCATAGATTTAGGCAACAGTCGACAACTTTCAATTGACGCTTAATTAATCCATATAATTCATATTTACCACGTATTGGTTGACGCTCAGCTTTGGTTGGTTTATGACCTAGAAAAAATTAGAGACAAATTAAAGTTAGTTTTTCAGATTAAAATAGGCATTTGCATAAACACTACCAAATTATTAGTTATTCATGAGAAACTTCACTGTGAAATAAACACATCATCTTATTTACTATTGGTTTATGAGGTCAAAAATGATTGTATTTGCATGAATAAAAGATGGAACATAAAAATACGAATACATTATATTTTATCGATTCTCTTCTGTTACTTACATTCATATTTTTACTAGAAGATAGCAATATGTAATCAACGAGAGAGACTGGGATTATTTGAAGGGAGTTCACTTTAATTGTTTTTGCTTAGTCTAAATATAATAAAACTAACTGCATTAAATATTTTACCAGTACATGATCCCAGAAAATGTATTAGATAGTTGAGTGAAAATAAAGTACTAACTTACCCTTCTTCACTCCAATGTGAAACCGTGTATAGCAACTTTTCAAATATAAAATGAGAATTTTGAAGTTTGAGCACTACTAGTTTTATATAAATAAAAAGTCTTCTTTAAAACCATAACTGAGTAAATAAATATTCTGGTCAAATTAGTGAAATCTAAGTAGTTATGAATAAAATAAAGTTATATGACTACAGTTCAAAGGATTATGAATTCTCGAAAAAAAATAATTCATTTATACGTTACACTTAAATGACAATAAGACTTTAAAAAATATACTGTAAATAAAATATGTGTGAGAAATATCACTCGGAAGAAGTGACCATATTCAACGGAGTACAATAGTTCAATCCAATTAATATGCACACATGTATATGGGGAGATCATGTCAGTTATGTTTTAGGCAATTTCTAAAAAAAATAGCAACTTTGTGTATATTCAATAATTATATGAAATAATGATTATATTCAATTGAGTACAACAGAATGCACTATACAAACATTTTACATGCAGATAGAAACTTTTCACTAAACTCATATTTTTAATGATAAACAGTTTAATTTGTTTCAATTCATTTGGAATTTCTAAAAAAGTAATTACATAATAGACATAGAAAAAAAAAGTCATTAAGGAAAAAAAGTTTGCATTAATATATTAACTTGATACAATTTTTTTTTATTGTATAAATAACTGTAAATTACTGTAAACAATTTATAATGATTAATTCTCAAAATTACCGATACAGAGATGGTGGTGAGTAATTAATTAATTAACTGGAAAACTTTACATATAGGTAGTGCCACGAAATGAATATGTACTGAGAGAAAAAAAAGCAGTTATAATCGTTTATGATTTATCTAGAAAATACAAAACTGTACATAATTAATAGATATCTATTGTATAGTATAAATGTGCAGTTATTAATGTACCATGAAATGTTATGCCATGAATGATAGTTCAGTTTCCTGTATCAAATTTGTTGTATAATATTATAACAAACAATTAACGTGATTGACTGACCATGTGATGTGTTACATAAATATATGTATAACTAATCAACTGTTCAAAACTATACATGAATTGTGATATACAAACATACTTAATATTTAAAAAATTAACTGTTAAACTAATCATGATTACTTTAATTGACAGATTCTGTCAATCAAGATTTACATACCTTGAAAATTTTACACATAAACGTGAGTTTCTGCGTAGCATAGTTTAACGTTTTCGAAACAATTAGTCTTGTCTATCAATAAAATAAACAGCACTTTGATTTTTTTTTGTAATACAAGTTTATATAAGTACATAAGATGTAGAAACAGAATGCAGTGAAGAAAGTTGAACTTACTATTACATGTTGATTACAATAGAAAATTCACATTATCCAATTTCACTAGGTGCCTCATTCTTCAAATAGGTCGCAAAATATTTATATATAAACACACGAAAATACTATGAAAAATAAAATGAAAGCTTTCATGAAAAAGGAGGTTTTTACAAGAGTATAGATAGGGGTTTTGATCATTTTATCCATGATGAGTATTTAATCGAATATGTACTATGGACAGTGTTATAGAGTCTGAATACGAGCTCGAGACCTAGTATATCCGTATCTTCATTAACCAAAAGATATACAAGAAGGGAAAGATGTGGATAAAGTGAGAAGTCTGTACATGATAATGAAACATTCGTCACTTTTATAAAAGATTTCAGGTATTTATTCAAATGCACATTTATTCTGACTGCTGGGTTGAGTCGTGTCGACAGACGCAGACTACTTGCTTGGGGTCTGCTCGAATGCTATAGCCAGTGGTTGGAAACTTTGAGCAACAGTGGTGTAGGTGTATTCACGCTTTGTCCTTCCGTAAATCATGGGCTTGGAATTACTTAATAGTTTCTTTCTACACACCAATTCTATCGCCTTGAGCCATATTCTATATTTCCACTACTTTTGTTTTTGTTATTATTATCATTAAAGTAACTTCTACTGATTTGGTATAAATCTTGCCGTACTTTTGAGTTATGTTAACTTGGATCGATGCATACATGTGCCAGGCTCTATGTTGTTCATACATACATACATATCCTACTAGCAACTTTTTAAACGCTATACAATATAGTATAATCTTTTCTTAAAAGGCCGGAAATAAAATAATGGGTAGCAGTATAAGATAGTAGGTATTACACGAGAAACTATATATTATAAAATTAAGCGTCAAGTAATATCATAGATATGCAGCCTTTTGATATAATAAATTAGACGAAAAGCTTACTTCGACACTAAATGAACATGAGAATCAAACAGGTCATAAAAAGAACATTTATTACGCCTAGTTTTCTTTGAAAAAAGTCAGTCTTAGACGCGATAATGAACATATTTCTTCATAAATTATATGAAAGAAGCTTCGAAAAGCATAAAATAAAGTGCTTGTAGCGGAAATAAATCAGTACAATCTTTTTCCCGCAATAATCAAATATAAAATAACGTCGGAATATAAAATAAAAGAGAAAAAAGATCGACACAAATAACGAACTACTAAAAAGTTGAAAACAAAACACGAACAAGAATGTACCAATGAAATAGTGCTGAGGACTAAAAGCGAAATCTAGAGAAAAGCGATTAGTGTGAACTATCTTCTCATAACATTAATCTATGTTACTACACGATAAATAACCACTGACTACAAACAATTAATACAGGTATCATTGTCTCGATTAAAGAAAGTATTACTGAATCATTTTACATCCCAATGACAACTATGAGCTTTTAGGCTCTTCAATGATTGTTCAACTAAGGTTAATCTGTGGTGAGAAATTATAAAACAAATTATTTATGTATACAAATAGCTATCAGAAAAGTCATAAATAATAATGGAAGAATAATTCCTATAGACATTATATCATAATAATAATAATAATAATAATAATAATAATAATAATAATAATAATAATAATAATAATGGGAAGTTTGCACAAAATATCAAGCCAATCAGAATAGACTATTTCCAAAATTGACTTTAAGCTCCATACTTATTGTTTTACTAGCGGCGGTAACATTATATTTTCAATTTTTTGAGGGTAGTAAATCACTCTCCTTTAATTTATTTCCCTTCTCATACGTTTATTTATTCGTACGTAATGTTCACATTCACTTTTAAACACATTTATTAGTATCCCGGATATAGTTATTAATCAGTTATTACAAACATTAATTCATTAGATCAAATATAAACTATATAATAAAAACATAGATCAAGGAAATAAACAGCTCAACGATACACTATACGTATAGCCTTACTTTTGTGTAGGTGACACAGAAATGACAAAATGATAGGATATACAGAGAGTGATGTATACTGCCTGTAGTGAAGCTGTACTAAGTTCTGATATTCACTTAATAACACTCAAAAACATGTCAAGTATCATCAATGAAGTTACAAGAGGTCGTAAAAACGTTGACAATTAAATTGAATGACCGGTATATGAAATAATAAAGAAAATTTGTGGCTCAAGTGAACTTAAATCGTTGTACTGTGTTTTGTGAGCTTAAATATACGAATGAATACTGAATGACTACCAAATATGGTAATCTTACTGTGATATTAGAGCTATTAAATGCTCAGTATGTTCAGTAGTTCTTTTCCAGTCTTCAATATTTTAGTAAGGTTTTGAAGAAAGATGACTAAAGGTTAAGTTATTCAAGTAGTCTAAGCGACTAAGTACTTAAACAATTCATTCATTCGCCTGCCACCCCTCGTAGAACACAGAAACCGACCAACTTTCCCCAACCAACTCTGTACTGGGTTCTGCTTTCTAGTTCTTTCCAAGTGCTGTTCATTCTCTCATGTCTGTCTCCAATTCCCGACACATTACGTTCTTGGGTATTCCTCTTTTCTTTTGGCCTTCATGATTCCAAGTTTGTGTTTATCATCCAACAAAATTTAGTAATTTACGCAATATGTCCTATCTCGCCCCAGCTCATTTGCCGTACTTCTTCCTCAGCTAGAAGCTGGTTTGTTCACTACCACAGAAGGTTTCCGCTGATGGTGTTTGGCCAAAGTGTCTGAAGTATTTTGCGCTAACAACTGTTTATAAATATTTGAATCTTTCGAAGGATGCTTTTCGTAGTTCTCCAAGTTCCAGGTCTATACAATACAATTGTTTCCACGTTTGTATTGAAAATTCTGACTTCGATGTTGGCAAACAATTGGTTTGAGTTCCAAGTGCTCTTCAGCTGTAGAAATGCTACTCTTGCCTTTCTAATCCGAGCCTTCATATCTGCATCAGACACTACTTATTTATCGATGATGCTCCCCGAGTATGTAAAGGTTCCAAATCCTTCCAGAGATTGCCCGTCAAGTGTAATTGTCTTAGTGTTCGTTGTTTTGTATCATAGCTACTTGCTTCTTCATTGGTCTATGTTAGGGCGTACTGTTGGCTGTAAGGTCTGCTGCAACATTGTCCGTCTTCACCTACATTTGTTACTGTGTGTGTGAAAGAACAACTAGGTCATCTGCAAAGTCCAAGTCAGCTAGTTGCATTCATCTTGTCCATCGTATTCTGTGCTTCGCCTGAGATCTTGCAGTTCTCATTACCCAGTTAACCACCAGCAGAAAAAAGGAAGAGCGAGAGTGAGCAGCCTTGTCTGACACCGGTCTTCACGTCGAATAAATCTGTAAGCTGCCCTCCATGCAAGATTTCGCCATGTAATCCGTCGTAAAAATTCCGTATGATGTAGACTATCATTTTGGGTGCGCCATAATGTTGAAGAAGGCTCCATGGTGTCCTCTTATTCACGCTATCGAATGCTTTCTCGTAGTCAAGGAAATTGATTTAGGATGGTGAGTTCTATCCAATTAATTGTTCTACGATGAACTCGAGAGTCGCGTCGGTCAATACACAATCAATCCTTATGAGATCTGGCCTGTTGATCTCGAAGTTGGGCGTCGACTGGGCTCTCTCATTCGCCTCAATAACACTCTGTTGAAGATTTTTCCTAGTACTAAAAGTACAGTGATGCCTCGATAATGCTCAAACCTACTAAGATTATCTTTCCTTGGTATCTTGATGAAGTACTCTTCCTTCCAGTTTGTTGATATTTATCCTTTCTCCTAAATCTTTCTCAAGAGAATGTGGAGCATTTTTGCAGTTACTTCTATATCTGACTTCAGTGCATCAACTGGTATGTTATCTGACCCTACTGACTCGTCACTCTAGATCTGTCGGATGGCTATTATGGTTTCTTCGATTGTTGTTGGATTGACAGATTCGTAGATCCTACTTTGATAACCGGTGAGTTCAGTGAGGCTGGTATATTCAGGCGTTCTTCGAAGTATTTTACACACCTGTTTTATTGTTCTTGGGTCTAAGTGATTAGTTTTGCTTCATTATTTTTGACCGGTCGTTCTGAATTACTGTATTTTCAACTAGCTTTTTCGTTGTATCATGTAGGTGTCTCATGTTTACTTTTTGCAGATTTTTCCACTGTCATCGCTAGGCCTTCTGTATAGAGCCGCTTTTCAGCTCTAATGCTCCACTTCACTTGCTTATTTGCTTCTGTGTATTCGGCTTATGTTACAACTTCCTCTACTCTTGTTTAGCTGTTACTGATTTCTGTCTTCTTGTTCTTTCATTCCTGAATTTTATCCATAGTATCAACAGTGATCCCTATGATGGTAACGCTTAAAATTCTGACAAAACTAGTCAACGAAAATTAATCAGAGTACAGGATGCATAAATTATCTACCATATATTCTTCAGTTAATATATGTTGTGATACAGGCTTAGTTGAGAAGCCTACAATCTCATCCTTAACAGCCTAGACGTAGCATGAATTTCAAGTATCCAACAAGTTCAGTGATCATCATTTTGCATGTTAATCCCGATACACTTTAAACGGGTTATTTTTAAATATGATGGGGAGTACAGAGAAATTTCAAAACATGAGGGAGTTTCGACCCTAAACAATAGTAGACGTTTTACTTTGATATTTTGGGCATCGTCTCATCCGAAGTGAATTTTTGTCAGATGAAAATCCATAATCGTATATACTATGGTGAACTTGTTCAACAACTAATTTATGAAAGTTACCTAAACTGTCTAGTTATTCAGAAAGGAATAAGCGCAACAGATTTGAAAATGTAGTCCCATATTTGACAACTGAGTGTTTAAAGTACCAAGTTAAAACTCCGAATAAAAAGAATATGCATAGTTAACATACTTTATTCTTACTTAAATCACGGCTTTTTACTGATTCATCGGAAAATCCATCTAATAGCTAGTCACTGATGATAGCATAATCACTATTAAATGAAGTAATATTAGGAACTTACTATCTCAAAATGATAAGACTGGAACAAAACCGGTGAATTAGATCAACTGGACAAATAAAATATGTGACAAACAACTTAAATTCAATCACAGGTTATTAATACTAGTTTTACATTGACTGGTTATTGGGTGACGGCCGATGCTATGTTTATCTAATTCCTTAATAGTAAGTGAACTGTATAGACCATGTTACAGTAACTCAGTTGTAACGGTTGTAGTGACACAGATTTAAGTACGGAAAGTATTAGTTCCTTCAAAATAGCATATATGTTTTGCTAAGCACAAAAAAACTACGTCCAGAGTTTACTACAGACTACTTCCAACTACTTTGCATCAATGTTAGCCATCCTTAAAAAGCAACACCATCACATTGCTAAAAATTATACCCATTTAGAAAACTAATAAAATGCACCTGCAACTCGACTTGTTTTTTTTTCTGTTTCAATTTTATTAAGGGCATAATAATATAAAATAATAATGTCTGTAAATATAATTGTTAGAGGAATTTCTAGTTTACAAATCATACCTAATAAACGTTTGATATTATTTTCGTATTCCACTAATTCAGTTTGAACAATGTGTTTCTTTAAGAGAATATTTTTCTTCTCATTATACAACTCCATAGGAGATAGACAAGATAGTTGCTTTCGATACCTGTGAACAAAGGAAATATGAAACAACTGCTCAAAGAAAATGATAAAATGAATTATACATAATACACAAAAAACTGGACGGGGAAAACGCATCCAGTGGTTAACATTTATTGTGCACACGGTGAATAAAGGATTCTATAATTCAATTGGGATGTTTATTTTTTTATGGAGATTGGTTATTTATTTGATTGAACTATAATAATAAGCTCACTAGTGAATAACTGCAGGATGTTCCTGAAGCTCTAGTTAGAAGTCGTGACTGATGGAGTTCAGGCTTGTCGAGTGTGAGACAGTTATCACTAATGACAATGGGTGATCGTCGCGCTATATATCACAAATTGATGAAAGTGGGAATTCTACCATTAGATGCCGACCCATAGGTGCAGATGGTTAGGAGTTCGCAGTCAACCTAAAGCCCCTGGTGTGGAATCTTGGGTGCCCACTGCTGAGGAGTTCCACACTAGAACGAAACGGATGTCCAGTGCTCCCTGGTTTTCAATGGTACACTGCTAACATCAATCTGTGACGTATTCAATCAGATTCTGTAACTGTCATGACATATCGAAATTTAAAAAATCGTTTTGTGCGTACGTACAGTTTATTGCCCGGGTTGTGGATTCTAAAGAACTTTGGAGTTTGAAAAACATCAAGTGTTTCATCAAAGAAAGTAATAAAATAATTTCGTTCCACGAAAATGAAACTAATCTTGATAAATTAGTTAAGTTCTCCATAAAATCTATTAAAATGTAGCCTACTTTATATCTTTGATGTGGCAATCAGAAAATATTAAGTCATAATCAGTTTACCTAAAATTAATTTAGACACAATTATACATTTAATAAACGGTGGGTTTAATTGCCAATTAACGCTTAGGAAACACAGCCAATAAGTTAGTTAGAAGCAGAGTCGGACCTAGCATATATGTGCACCGGCCAAAGTTTCTACGTTATAATAACACAGTGAGATGAAATTATCAATTTGAATACCACGGTAGGAGTAATATCGGTGGCTATAAAAATACGTTAGACAAAGAGAATTTGATTCAAAAAGAGAGTTTGTCAGTGGAATAAAAAGTAGGAAACGACTTCAAATCTCTGGATCTAACAGGAGAGACACACTGAATGCACCTGAGCTATATCACCCAATATCTCCAACTACTGATAAAAATTATTATGTAGATCACGACCAGGTAGTCTGCATTGATTAACATAGCTTACATTAATATTTAATGGCTTTATGAGTAGATTTTGGATTTTGATTTTCCGGCAAGAAGTATCAAATGAGCACGCGTCATTAGAAAAAAAACTGATTTTACGTATACTTTATACAAACAAAAATACCTTTGGTTCTGGTATTTGCATATGCCTATCGATAATTCTTTTACAGATGACAGCGATTTTGATAAAAGTATGAAGTTATGACAATAACTATTACTATTCAGTTACTTTTTTCTTTGATTTCTCTTAACACTGTTACACGTTATAATTATTCCTTACATTCATTAATTATTATGACTAATACTGTTTACCCTGTTGATGAAGAAGATTGTAAGCTTTTAAAGTCTATTAATACAGTTATGCACTCGAATGCTAATTTCTTATAATTTATAATCTGGGTGTGTAAATCTAGTAGAAATAGAGAAGTTTGATTTCATGATCAAACAGTGAGATGTAGTAATGAAGGCTACAAAAGTACACATTTGAAATAGTTCTTCTTTGAGTAGAGCACATAAGACGTTTTCCTCTCCTTTTCACACATTCCGTGTTTTAAGAAAACTACTAAATAAGATATCACATTTTTCGCAATTAGGTCAATAAACGATTAAAAGTGTTGTTTGTTTAAAAATTGTTTAGCGTTGACAGAATTAGAGATGCACAGTGAACTAAAACATTGGCAAACAACATCCAAGATATTGAGCTATACTAAGATGAGCATGCTCAAAGTTTACAGTTGCAGACATATCCAACCACCTGAAATGAAATCCTTAATGAAAACTAGATTGCACAGTGACCTTCCACTCAATAAAATAAGAAATGAACTAAAATGCTAGATATAACACATATTATTAACGGTGAGAATGTTTTAAACAACCTCAGCTATAAATTACACAAATGTATGCCTTACAAGTTATTTTTGAAAATTCGATATTCCTCAAAACAATATATCAAATTTATATCTTCAAAGTAAACAAAAAGCAACTTAAAATCTTCTAAAACAAATTCTTACATAGTAAGTCTCAAGGTCTTATTATTAAAATATGGGGCTAATATTATCCAAATACCAAAGTATGAATTCACTGTTCACAAGCATAAAAAAATAAAATGGGTTAAAAAAAGTACACAGTTCTAAATACATCTGGGATCGGTCAACTGTAAATTTTCGATATGTAGTTTAGGAAAAAGCAACAATTATATTTCGTAGAAACTTTTTTTATTTTCAACCCACGAAAAAGAAACGTTTCTAGGACCTACATTAATATGAAAACAACAGAAGTGGTGAACTTAAAAGGAATACGATTAACAATAACGGGAAATATAATTTGCTTCTTTGGAAGCACAGCTCCATTCCTACTTCAGGACACACTACATAATACTATTAAATTAATATAAGTTGAAACAATTTCATAATGTTTAAGAAAATTAGAAATGAAGACAAGTATGTTATGTAAATGCATTTGTGAGTCGTGCATACTTTGGCAGAAATAATATGAAAATATATACTTTATTTCTGGTATATGCCTTTTCAACGGAAGGAGGTAGTTAGAGACCGACCCTAAAAATGTTACACCTCACCTTACTCTATAGATTTTCATCTTTAGTAGTAAGGCCTTTTAAAGAACGGAGCTAACGCTTCAAAAACTCCGGATAACAAGACCGTGAGTGATCGGTCTCAAGCAGTTGTCCCTTTAGCTGTGCGATCGCGCTCACAGGTCGCCGGGACCAACACTAACCTGATTTCCTTTTTGAAACGTGTATACAGGGTTCAAGTACAATCATTCGCCTGACATCACCTTGTCAAAATAACGGACCGGTCCGGTTCACTCTTCGTGTTACCGGACACCCCACCGCTACCACTTGAGGCCTTGCTGGTGTAAGCATAGCACTAAGTTCAAAAGTTGAACAGACTTTCCTTGACTGAATTCCAATAGACAGTCGTTTGAGTGCTATCCGTTTACACGGGACAGTAAGAACTCGGAAAGATAGGAATACACCGTTGTGTCTCCGTCGTTTCTGCCTACGTTCCCACTGATTGCAGGTCAGATGAAGTAAAAAATGAACTTTACAGAAAGCTTTCCGACCTTCTTCAAAAAGCCAAGCGCACTGATGTATTATTGGTGGCTGGTGATTATAATGCCTAGGTAGGTAAACCAAACAAAATTTTTAGGCACTTAAGTAGATCCCATAGCGTCGCGGCTCAACGAACAGACAATGGTAATGGTCCGCTACAACGATATTTAGATTACCTAAAACACCCAAGCGTGCATGTTTGGGATGCGATTCTCCCATCCAAATGCAAAATGCTACGTCAGGATTAGCTTATGTAGGCGCCGAAATTAGTGATAGGGAGCAAAAACGTTTAATCTGTTGACCGCTTTACTTATCTAGGAAGTCCCATCAGTCCTTATGATCAGGTGTCTGATGAAATTTCAGCTCGTATACAGAAGGTTTGATTAGCTTTTGCCAGTCTGCATCAGTTGTAACCTCAGCAAGACATGTGTCTGCCGATTAAAAAAGCGCACAGCAGTCCGATCTGTTTTACTTTATGGATGTAAAACATGGCCATTAGAGATAGAGGATATTTGTAGGCTTCTAGTATTCGATCATAGATGTCTCCGAAACATTGCTCGTGTTCTATGGGACCAATACATGTGTTAGGATTAGAGTACTAGGCAAATATGGTAAAGTAGTGAATCTTTATCAGCAGAGGTGGTTAGGACATGTGCTACATATGCCTGACGAGCAATGCTGTCTGGTGTAGGAGTAGAGTGGAAAAAGCTAGGGGGGGGGGACAAACTGAAACATGGCACCCGTCCATGAAGTCATTGACAATCGGGATGAACCATGTTAGTAGGTGTACACTATTTGGTTAGGGCCCGACTGATGATCGTAACAAATGGATGGAGACTGGGTGGAATGGCTCAAAATAGTTCATAATGGTGCAGGCACATCCATGCCTTGCCCTCCTCCAAATCCTAAGCTCCTGAATTCATCATAATTTTCTGTTCACTGAATTATATATATAATATATATATATATATATATATATATATATATATATATATATATATATATATATATATATATATATATATATATATATATATATATATATATATATATATATATATATATATATATATATATATATATATATATATATATATATATATATATATATATATATATATATATATATATATATATATATATATATATATATATATATATATATATATATATATATATATATATATATATATATATATATATATATATATATATATATATATATATATATATATATATATATATATATATATATATATATATATATATATATATATATATATATATATATATATATATATATATATATATATATATATATATATATATATATATATATATATATATATATATATATATATATATATATATATATATATATATATATATATCGGGTAGGTTAATGTTTAAGTGACAAATCAGTGTTACTCCAGAAACTATATCTAGAAACTAGCTTAGAAAGCGTGATTCTGATGCTAATTCGATAGCTGTAAAAACGGTTAATAAAATTAATAAAAGTGAAAATATATAGGTACACGATGTATTTTTAATGAGTTGCTACGAATATAAAAAAGTTATATTTCCAGAATTAATCGCTTGTTTAGTAAGTGAAGGGTAGTCAGCATTAATACACTCATTTCTTTAAATTAGAAAATTATCACTAGATGCTTCAGAATTTCTGGAACCGAACATACAACCCTGCAATCATTTTCTGAGTTTATAATCTCTGAGCTACTGAACCCATTTTTAAAATAAATAACAGATTTATCCTGGAACGTAATGTTTCAACCGATGCGCAACACTTAGCTAGGACAAAAGTATATATATATATATATATATATATATATATATATATATATATATATATATATATATATATATATATATATATATATATATATATATATATATATATATATATATATATATATATATATATATATATATATATATATATATATATATATATATATATATATATATATATATATATATATATATATATATATATATATATATATATATATATATATATATATATATATATATATATATATATATATATATATATATATATATATATATATATATATATATATATATATATATATATATATATATATATATATATATATATATATATATATATATATATATATATATATATATATATATATATATATATATATATATATATATATATATATATATATATATATATATATATATATATATATATATATATATATATATATATATATATATATATATATATATATATATATATATATATATATATATATATATATATATATATATATATATATATATATATATATATATATATATATATATATATATATATATATATATATATATATATATATATATATATATATATATATATATATATATATATATATATATATATATATATATATATATATATATATATATATATATATATATATATATATATATATATATATATATATATATATATATATATATATATATATATATATATATATATATATATATATATATATATATATATATATATATATATATATATATATATATATATATATATATATATATATATATATATATATATATATATATATATATATATATATATATATATATATATATATATATATATATATATATATATATATATATATATATATATATATATATATATATATATATATATATATATATATATATATATATATATATATATATATATATATATATATATATATATATATATATATATATATATATATATATATATATATATATATATATATATATATATATATATATATATATATATATATATATATATATATATATATATATATATATATATATATATATATATATATATATATATATATATATATATATATATATATATATATATATATATATATATATATATATATATATATATATATATATATATATATATATATATATATATATATATATATATATATATATATATATATATATATATATATATATATATATATATATATATATATATATATATATATATATATATATATATATATATATATATATATATATATATATATATATATATATATATATATATATATATATATATATATATATATATATATATATATATATATATATATATATATATATATATATATATATATATATATATATATATATATATATATATATATATATATATATATATATATATATATATATATATATATATATATATATATATATATATATATATATATATATATATATATATATATATATATATATATATATATATATATATATATATATATATATATATATATATATATATATATATATATATATATATATATATATATATATATATATATATATATATATATATATATATATATATATATATATATATATATATATATATATATATATATATATATATATATATATATATATATATATATATATATATATATATATATATATATATATATATATATATATATATATATATATATATATATATATATATATATATATATATATATATATATATATATATATATATATATATATATATATATATATATATATATATATATATATATATATATATATATATATATATATATATATATATATATATATATATATATATATATATATATATATATATATATATATATATATATATATATATATATATATATATATATATATATATATATATATATATATATATATATATATATATATATATATATATATATATATATATATATATATATATATATATATATATATATATATATATATATATATATATATATATATATATATATATATATATATATATATATATATATATATATATATATATATATATATATATATATATATATATATATATATATATATATATATATATATATATATATATATATATATATATATATATATATATATATATATATATATATATATATATATATATATATATATATATATATATATATATATATATATATATATATATATATATATATATATATATATATATATATATATATATATATATATATATATATATATATATATATATATATATATATATATATATATATATATATATATATATATATATATATATATATATATATATATATATATATATATATATATATATATATATATATATATATATATATATATATATATATATATATATATATATATATATATATATATATATATATATATATATATATATATATATATATATATATATATATATATATATATATATATATATATATATATATATATATATATATATATATATATATATATATATATATATATATATATATATATATATATATATATATATATATATATATATATATATATATATATATATATATATATATATATATATATATATATATATATATATATATATATATATATATATATATATATATATATATATATATATATATATATATATATATATATATATATATATATATATATATATATATATATATATATATATATATATATATATATATATATATATATATATATATATATATATATATATATATATATATATATATATATATATATATATATATATATATATATATATATATATATATATATATATATATATATATATATATATATATATATATATATATATATATATATATATATATATATATATATATATATATATATATATATATATATATATATATATATATATATATATATATATATATATATATATATATATATATATATATATATATATATATATATATATATATATATATATATATATATATATATATATATATATATATATATATATATATATATATATATATATATATATATATATATATATATATATATATATATATATATATATATATATATATATATATATATATATATATATATATATATATATATATATATATATATATATATATATATATATATATATATATATATATATATATATATATATATATATATATATATATATATATATATATATATATATATATATATATATATATATATATATATATATATATATATATATATATATATATATATATATATATATATATATATATATATATATATATATATATATATATATATATATATATATATATATATATATATATATATATATATATATATATATATATATATATATATATATATATATATATATATATATATATATATATATATATATTAAGACTTTTTGGTCTTCCATAAAGACTTTCAAAATACAAGAGACTTTTTTGAATGTCACATTTCTCTTGTTCAATCTAAAATATTTGAAAAAAGAAAATCTTTATGAAATATAGTTTTTTTAATTGACAAACACTTCTGGGTAGCAAGTAATATATATACAAATAAATAAAAGTTAAAAATACCACGCATATTTTACAACCACAACCACATTAACCTCAGCAAAACAAAAATTACTGGGAAACTTCTGATGTTAATGGTATGAACATTATATTAAAAGACGGAACCTGTAAATCAATTAATAATTCTATCAATCAGACATTGCTGAACACCGGTAGCCAGTCAGAATAATAGTGAACAACAGATAGGAACCAACTAAGGTGCACAATTAAACCAAATGTAGATTATTCATGAAATAAGTGCGTTAGCTCTAATTCAACTAACTATATTAGTGAATAGGAAATTCTGTAAAATATTATTGCCACGTAATTAGACACATTTTTCAAATCGCAAAATAATAAAACAACGATAAAGATTTATTTGACATTTTTACTGATTGGTGGTTTTGTGGAGATTGATATTAAGTTTGTTGTATTCGTTACAGATTGATGTTGCTTTGGTATCACTGGAAATCAGGGAGCACTGGAGAAGTCGTAGCTAGTGGAGTTCATAGCTGTTCAGAGTGATATAGTTTTCACCAATGACAATGGATGATCATCGCGTTATATTACAAATTGGACGTAGGGATTCTATCATTGAACGCTGTCACAGTAGTGCGGAGGGCTAGGCGTCGGTCAATCTAAAAAGCCTTTGGTTCGACGCTCACACACACCCAAAGAGCCTCATGCTTGAATGGAACAGCTGCATAATAACTCCCTGGTTTTCGATGGTAGACAACCAACACTATTCTGTGACGAATACAAACGTATAAATTTTCACTGATTGACCACTGACTTCTGACTAATATAGTGTTCTTTGGTCCTAGATACTGATCCACGGTTACCGAATACCAGTTAACTCAGGATTTTAAGCACGCTTTGTTGACACGTGCCAATAAGAACCTAGGCCAGGGTTTCTTGCTGACTATTTACAACTATCTAATTCTCGTTCTATATGCTAAGTTCAATAAAGAAATATAGTTTTATTAATCATATAACTTACCTGATCCCAGTTCATTTCACTCAAACACTCAGGTCGATCACAATATCGACGTTGTTCAGATAACACAGCGCATAGAAGTTCATAAAATGATTCAATAGGCATGAGTGGTGTATTTGACTGTTGTAGTACATTGCCACCATTATCCGCATTATGATTTTTACGAAAATCTCTACAAGTCGAATCTAACGTCACTGAAGAATATTTCCTGAATAAAGTATGGAGTGTTACTGAAGATACACGACTGTTTGATGAAAATGATTTTACTCGTCTAATAACTGGAGTAGATAAGGGCAAAATTAAACCCTTGTTCGATTCATCATTTTTAGGTGTTTCTATAAGAATAACTGGGGATTTTTGTTTGATAACTATTTTGAAAGTGGATGACGTATTCAGACTTGAAAACTCATTCTGAAATGTAACAAGGTCACAAAAAAAAATAAAAAGGATGAATAAGAGGACAGATAAACTTTCTTAAATAATTTTAAGCTAACATTTATATGCAAGCGAAATGAAAGCAACCGAATGAACAATCTTGTTTTATACTACTCTTATGAACAACGTAACACCTAGCACATATGCATACAGGTCGAAATTACCATATTACATCAGGATGACGAAATCAAACTTACAGGAGTGATATCATAATATAATGTAAGTTCAAAAATTTTTAACAAATGAATCTAACAATAATTATCACTTACTACAGTTACGATTAAAATATAATCACTCACATTTACATTTAGCGAATTTAACGTTAGCACTAGAATCCAATTCGGACAGAAGGCAAATATAATTATGACTCAGAAAAAAAGGAATATATATATGTACATTTGTGCCGTCTGGGGCTTTCATATATATGAAGTTGAGAATATTGCCCTCGAATTAAAAGAAACTAATTGACAGATAACATAAAAGAACTGAAGTACCACCAACCAATTTTACTTAGAGCTAATAAAACTAGATAATAGACAAGTAATTAGAACTGCATCAATGAAGTAAAAGTGAGGTTATAAGTATAGTAATTACGAAGAACAGAGGAATGTAATATTGAAAATAAATAGTATAGTATACCTACATGAAGATGGACAGTATTAGATTGATATAAATGTGTAAAATAAGGTAAATTGATAATATAGTTAGTATTTTCAACGAGTTACAATTAACAGGACTTGTAATTAGAACGAGAATAATAGTTGTGTCTTTAAATAACTGCGTTAAACAACTTGATTTATTTCATAATGAAGCGACCCACGTTTATTAGGGTAATATCCAGCTACATAGTAGAGTAATTCTTTTAGCATTATTTGCTATACAACTTTGAAACCATATTACTAACGGTGAAAGGAATTTGTATTCCAAATTTACACAGAAAAGTGGATATATTAGGTAAATGGGTGTTTGTTTTAAATTATTTTAGGGCTAGCCTCTGATAAAACTTGTTCCTACCATGTTATTAGGCTCTATCGAGATGAAGTGTCTAAATGTTTAATAACCTTAATATCAAATTTGTAAATTTAATGAAATCAAAGAAAACTTCGGTTTCCTTTCTAATAATAATGACATATAATTGTAATGGAATGCAAATCAACTTTGATAGGATGCTTCAACGACACATACTTAGGTTGTATGTTTCGTGATAACTGATCTCTGAAGCGCATCTACTTCGTTTCACTGTAACCTATATTTGATAAGAACGACAAACACTCCAATTCTACAGTATTTAAGATATTCTTGCAGGGTTGTGAATAATCAGAGAGGTACCTAGAACATTTGTTTGATTTGACAAAAGAATTTTAGTTAATTGAACTTCAGGAAACCACTCAATATCTACTCTATTTTGATTTGTGATAACTTGACTTTTCTTAAGAGACCAAATAACCGAAAGTAATTTTTAAAAAAGGTGGACTACAATTTATGAAAAAAAATATGAATAAATGAGGATTAGTAAGATACAGTGTAACATTTTTTGTTTACGCACAAACCGTTCTTTAAACATAGAATTTCAATTAATGACAGTTGGTACGTTTTGTCTGTATTCAGAAATACCACAATTCATTGAATAAAAACCTACGAGTTATTTACATTTTCTAACATAAGCACTTACAGACATTCACGATTAATAAACATTCATCAAAGTTTACCAAAAACTAGAAATAGAAGACTGGTGTAATACATTAAATTACTAAAATAAAATCGCATGCATATTTAGTCTCCTAAAAGCTTCCAAGTAAAACAAAATACCTATTTCAGAAAATTAAATTACACATTCTACAGTTTCAAGTAACAAAAATCATTAAAATTGTAATGTGTTACTTAATACCCCGTCTGTGCACACTCGGGTCTTTAATTACAACTCAGCCATAGATTAGCCTTTGAAATCTACTCCATGGATAATAGAATCATGATGTCGGCAAGAAGCATGGAGGTTATCTGTTACAGACATGATATCGCATGGACAGATTAAGTCTGCAAGATTTCAATATACATGAAAGGTTTATGCTATGTACATGCGATCAAAAGTTGTGGCGTATAAGTACAATTGATATAATTTTGTGGCATAGCAACGAGAAATCACCGATAAAGGAAAGTGGATACGGCAAAAATGGAAGAAGAGTGCACTAAAGCATGTATTAACTAGGTTTAAAATCATATATAAGAGATGTCGATTTAAGTAAAAGTGAATACAAACTCACTCATATCATCTATCGTCTACTAATAAGAACATTTCTTCATATTGTAAATATAAACATAAAATTACTTAGTCGCCGATGCGATCTCTATTATGTTGAAAGTATCTGAAACTACTAGAAATCGTTTCACAAACACTGATATGGTTCTATACTATGGGAGATTAAGGGAGAAAGTTTCACTGTAACTGATCATTAATATTTATAAGTTGGTGGTCTGTTACGTGGATGATCTTCAGAAAGAGAACGCAACTGAGAATACTACGACAACTGCGCCTAAGCATATGTGTAAATTATACATTTACGTTCTGCGAGCTTCACTGATCGTTTGGTACTTTTCAAACTCTGATAAGTGACATATTTATGAGTAATTTAGATGATTTAATAGGCGGGACAAAAGATCATGGAAATGCCAAACACAAACAGCTTGAATAGTTAGTCGCTCTGGAGAAGTCCATCAGAATTTAGGGGAAATCTATGATTGATAAGTAAGCAATTTTTAATTTATATGGTATAATGCCTTAATGATATTAAATAACTTACAGATAGCTTCTCAAAATTTGTAGCAGATTCATTCAAACGTTCAGTATCTGTGTTAGAAGAAAGTAATAATGAATTAAGACAGCATGATCCATGATTTTTAATTTTATCGATGGATGCATTTATGGGTTTATTGGTTACTGAAATACTAGGAAATGAATTTGATCGAAGACTATATGAAGTGGTAGAATCAGGTAGCAAGGGACTAGTTGATGGACTCTGACTGGATAGCTCCAACTGATGTACAGTATCAGGTTGATAGGCTATGCACTCGGAAGAATGCCTTGAAGGCAAAGATTTTTCGTTTATATTCGCAGATTTAATACCTTTTAAACTAGCTATGCTAGGATGAAAACTGTCAGATAAATGAAGTGGTACTTCTGGTTGACACAGTACATTCAATGTTGGTCCAGTAATACTTGGGGCTGGGTATTTTTCTGTGGAGCTTGCGGAATTCACCTTATTTATTGGACGAAAAAAACCGCCGGAGTGACTTCGACGATGTGAGTCCTAAGGAAAATATTGAAAAACAAGAATATAGTGACTCATTGACAAAACGAGAGGATTCAGGAACTGCAAGAAAAAACACAAATTGGTGGTAAATTGGTATCTAGCATCTTGGATAGTTTGTTAAATTCGAGTAAAACTAAGAAATAGTTAACGTGAGTTCTGTGTTTGCCTACTTGCATTTGTTATAAAACTCATGCATTTTTTTAATATTCAGTGCATCCAAATTCAATAATTCAATGGAGCTTGCTACCTCTTATGTAAATAACAAGAGAAAAAATGTGTCAGTGGGTTTCATAAACTCAAAAGTGAATAAATACTAACCGAATACATGTAATGACTATAACTTCTGACAAATGTTAATTGTTTAACAAAAGTTAAAGGCTTATGAATAAGAATGAACTGTTGTTGCACAATTTATAATGTTCCGATGTATTTTAGCAAGTGATTATGCTATGTAATATACTCCAACTAATGTAACCCAAAGAAAAGTAGGTTCGGAACGAAAATACTAGATTTGTTGCAGACAAAGAGAGAGAACACGGACAAAAGATTATTTATGTGACTGTAGATCGGACAATAGAAACGTAAACTCAGAACAGTAAAAGCCAATAACGATCAAACTTAAGAACTAATATCTGATTTAGATTTTAGTATCAATAAACGAATCAAAAAGGCAAGATCTTGATAATTTAGTTCAGTTTAGATGGGCTAAGCGCAACTCGGTCTAAACTAAATGGCAAGACTTTTTATTTACGGGGCCAATTTACACATTTAAGCATCAACAGACTAACCTGCTTCATGGAGAAGGAAAACAGATGAGTATCGGAACATGGGTTTATTGGTTGATCCAAACTATTGTCTGTAACGAACGGACACAGCTGATTATTAGTACACAATTTAGTAAATTCATCACTATCTGCTACCATTTCCATGTGAAAATGACTTGTGCTGACAGGTATAGTAGATATAGGAATTAAAGTTGGTGTGCCTTTCGTTATATCTGTACTAAAACCGTCATTTTTAAAATGAACAGACTGGTAAGTAGTGTCGAACTCAGGAGAACAATTTTCAGTGCAGGAGTCACATTCCAGAACATTTGGTATAACACTGTTAAGTTGTAGGAGCTGATCACAAAGACCTTTATCATAAGCTGGCACACAGGATTCGGTAGACAGAAGTGGAGTTCCTAAAGTTTTACTCTGTACAGAAGGCAAAGAATTCCAGGTATTAATTAAACGAAATTCCGAACTTTTGTCTATATGTTTTTTGTGACATAGGGTTCTTTTCAATTTACTAGAATCATCGGTGATGTCATTAAGATGGACCATTTTGTCGAGTATGCTATCTCTTAATAAGGTTTTATTTGAGGAATCTGAAGAAATCCTGGAAACGCGTAATTTTTCGCTTGGCTTCTCTTTAACACAATCGGGCTTTTGACTACAATTTGACACGTGATGTGAAGTATTAAAACAGTTATCAGATTGAGATTTGAAATATAGTCCCTCGAGAGAATGAGATGCAGCCATTGATGAAATAATATTTGTGATATCCAAGGCGAGTTGTTCAGGAGTCCTGTGTAAAAAGATGAGAACCATAAGAATTACAGTACAGTGTGATCACAAAACACATGAATAGAATGTATATTAAGCTCATAATACGCAAAGTTTTATAGGCGCCAAAAACTGAAAACGTAATATCAAGTACCATTAACTTACTGTGTATCAAGTGCTTCTGCAACTGAATCTGAAACATTTTCAATATTCTCTTCTTTATTATAAGAAGGTAAATTGGTTTGACTCAAATAAGTTGTGAATGAGGTTGAAGGACTAATAGGTATCTCCTCGTGTTGACTGGGCGACACAAAGTTTTGAGATAGACAATCGATGCTCGGAATACTTGTATTCTCGAATGCAACATTCTGCACTGAATTTGATATGCTACGATAAGCATCTGCAAGGGGAATCTTTGGTTCGATAGAACAATCACGTAACATCCAGACTTTGTTAATTGGTTCAGGTGTAACCGAGTTTTGAGAAGTCAAAGGTGAGGTTTCCAAAAAGAACGATACTTTGCTTTCCTGTAAGTTATTGACGTTCGTAAGACTAACATTATGATCGAAACCCGTCGATATGTCACTTGGTGACTGGATGTGGTCTTCAAGGGTCGGCAAAGCTGAGTTAGAAACAATTTCCGGTAATCTAAACAGACGATCTAACACTAGAAAGTCAGTTTTAGGGTGATGAACAAATATGGTATCGTGATATTGAATGAGTGACGTCATTACGTAATTTGTCAACCCTTGGTTTTTCAGTACCTTAAAATCAATTGAAAACAATAACTTATTAAAACGACCCACATATAATTAGTTTGTATCCTTTATATGATCAACCACAAGGGTTGAATTCTGCACCAAAAACGTACCACAGGAGAATAAGCAACCTTATTTTCAAAGAAATGAACAGTTGCTTTCTTTATTAAGGTTACAGGTCGCTAAGCTAACTTTAAAAATAGTTAGAGTTGATAACTAGTGTAAATATAAGATTCAAAAAGGAGAGATTTCACTAGATTGGTACAAAATTGATTTCTAAGTGAAAATAGACCAACCTTAGAACATACCAGACATTTACTAAGTTTTGGATAGTTTTGGTGTTTTATTTCACGTACAAATATAGTCAGAACTGCTCAACAAAGTTGTCGAATTCTATGCAATCATGAAGAACATGGAAATCAGTGGACTGGGATGTTATCAGATACCATATGAGTAGTTCTGGTGGCAGTGTTAAAACATTTTCTCATAAAGAATATAGTTTATCTTAAAACCGAAGTTTTCTGAGTAGCTCAGTTGTTTACAACCATTTCGCATCAGTTTAGATGCAATAATCGACAGTAATAATAATCGCTTTCGGATAACATAGAGGTTATCTATCTATTTTTCAGCAATTCTCTAAAGTTTTATAAATGTTTAAATTGATACAGCTGTACTGATGAGCGTGTTTGATTGACAGTGATAAATAATCTAACGAGACTGGTAAAGTGCATCGGCTGAGATAGTTGTGTCATGTATTAAATATAACCAATGATGATACATTAACCTTAGTAGGACAGCTGAGAAAACAAAGTCGGAAGCTGCAATAACGCACAGGACCACATAGATGTGAACAGATTCAGTCACTAAGGTAAATGCCACCATTACAATTGAAAATCATGTGACCAGACTTAATACTATTAAGTGGTGATTCTATTCACTATTTGTCTGGTATTAAAAACCGAACGCTCTACTGCATTAATTGTACGTACTTTCTTAACGAATTGTTCTCATAATTTAACTTTCCTTTATCTCCCTATATAGTGTACAGAAGTTTGCCGCTATTCCTTACTGCGTAGATAACTTTATTTTTCGCTATTATTAAGCCCATGAAATAGGCTGATATTAATTACATGTACGATGCCGCTAATATGTATATATATATGTGAACGTAAGAGCAAATAGGAATATTAGAAGTATGTAAACTGCATGTATCATTAAAAATGGAAGCTAACCTGAACATCCAAACTGCATCGAAATACACAAGGGCCAAAAATAATTCCTAAACTATTGTATGACATTTTATTTACATGTTCTTTTTCTGCTACCTTGCTCAGGAACTTACATAGATATTTTAAGAGCTCATAGTTTTCATGCATCAGTGTGAATAATACAGTTTGTAGTTTCAGTATGTACACACTTAAATCACTTGAGTATTCTTTTGCAATCTAGAAATGAAAAAAATCGAAAATAAGCAAACGTTTAAGCAAAATTTTTGGATTACCATGTAGAATTTAGCTGGCTTTTACCTATAGGTTATAATAAAATTAGTTGTTTATACAAATGTTTGTTGTCAATACATTATGAGATGTATGATCATTACAATAAAACACTCCATTATAACGAAACGGAGTATTTTTAAGGTAGCCTTCTTAGCTGGCAGCTTGCGCATTGTGTTACTTCAAAATGTCCTTAGCCTCACGAATGATCACAAAAAAGGGTTAACAATAAAGAAACTACGAATTATTTAGGACATGAGTTGTGAAAATTTGATCACGGATAAACTATGCAACCAAACCAATTTGCTGACAAGCGATAAACACCTTACAACGACCCGAATCAGTGAACCCATAGCGTATTTTATTGACATCAACGAACTAAATAATTACCAATTATTTTAGCTTCTTCTGCAATATCTCGAGGTAATTCATGATTTGTGTGAGAAGCCCTTATAAAAAGACGTTCATTCTTTTAAAACAAAACGTGTTGCAGGTTATTAAATGTACCTGTTGGATTATAGACGGCTTTAAGATTTCGTTATCTAAATGGCTAGTAACAGTGCAATCAACAGAGTCATTTTACTAGACTTAAAGTGGGGGGTTAGACACAATTATGTTAGGTGTTTCCGTCACTGATTTGCAATCCACACTCGATATGCAAAATGTAATGATGGACAGGACAAAAACCACTGCCACAACAATGGGAGAGAAACTCTACACGCAAATTGTAGACATTTATTTTCAGTGACGGTTTATTAGTGTATTAAGTAGAACTGTTGGCAACCTACATTGTCGATTCTAAGCATATCTTGTTTAAAAACGATTTCAGAGAAACCTAGAAACCAAAAACGGCAGTTCTTTAGAATTGATTGTTAGCATAAAAGCACAGATGAATCAGGTGAGATTGCATAGGCTAACGTGTTTTTTTTTGGAATTTAGTGGTTGATATAATAATTACATTAGCTAAAAGTGCGTAAGAATAAGTGTACTTCAGTTGATTGGATTATGTTCCAGCATGGATTTAGAAACATTTTTACGGCTCAAATAATTTTAGGAAGGGTTAAAATCTATCATACGTGGTTCATTTAAAAATCGTGACTCCATAGAAGGCAAAAAAGAAACAATTGATTGGGAGTTAAGTTGTGACTTATGGTTTCAGTGAGCATAAATGTTGACGAAGTTTCCACAGGCGGGAATAAACAGCTTATAAGATCAAACGGATCTTGAGCACTTCCATAGTTATTACCATAAAAACCATTCAATGATGAAGGAATCTGAGTGCACTAGGTTTTCTTAAGACAATTCATAGCTCACCTTTATACACTTAAGTCCGTGCTTTTCTGGAACAAGTCCATCGGGAAGTTCACGCAAAAACAACTTGAGAACACCAGCCAGGGCATAAATATCAACATCTTTTAAAGATCGAAGATCTTCGGCAGCCGATATCTGGAAATTACTTTTGAATCCCTCAATCAATTTGGCACTTCCATTAATCCGAAAAATTCCTTGAGAATCAAGCCCATTGGAAAGCAGGTAGTTGCAAATGTTTTTAACAATTCGAGGGACTGGTGTCGAAGAGTCCCGATCAAAAAGAACTTTTAATGGTACACCGAAGTTGTCTTCATTTTGGACAAGTGTTTTACGTTTAGATTTTGGGCTGGTGTTTATTTTGCGAACAAGACGATCCATAGCATTAGAACTATATGATATAAAGAGGTTATTTAAGATATGATAACAAAATTAACTAGCCAAGGAATGGATTTAAGTCACCATACTCAGGAGTATAGAAAATAGCAAGACAACCTTGAGATTCAAATTGCGAGTTTTGGCAAAGAGTACATCAGAGTAGTAAACACAAACATATTTACAAAATTGCATGCAAATGTCCTGTGATCATAATATCTTAATAAGCCATGTTAAAAAATACTACACTAATATAGCATCTCTTTAACGTTTTACTAACAGTTCAATAAATTTATATTTGCCTGGTGTGAACCAAATGTTTTTGAGCTAATGCATTAGTTTTTCAGAGTCGATTCTTGGTTGATTTTACGAAATAATATAAGGTTTGTTTGCCGCATGGCTGAAGTGGTTCAAGTTTTTATTATTATATATTTTTTTTTAAATATAATTGTCTAACGTTTCTTTTCCACTGTGGATGTTACTGGGCTATCGACAGTCCGACACCAAGCCATAGGTTAATTGATCACTCAGAGGCAGTGTACATATATACAGTATTGTAAAGAAATGTTGAGTAAACTAGCAAAGACCTTTTAAAAAGGAATTGGTGTAGGGAGAATTGGTTCATTAATATTGACAACAGTAGTGTTAGAATTTTTTTCTCCTCACCAAATGACCATTAACGTCTAATCTCCGTTTGTAGCTCTCCATTGATGAAATTGTTGTAATGAAGGCTGCGGATGCATTCCATGTGACGTACACTATCATTGTGCAACTCGTTTGTAAAGTCGCCCTTTGATGAGCAATTATCTAGGATGTTACTCTGCAGTCAATTTACTAATCCACGAAAGAATTTCCCTGTTAATATGGCGTACGTTTTCAAGTGTTTTGTGGATCTAAATAAAGTCCTCTCCTAATTTTCTGCGTCCAAGAGAAAGCAGGCCAAATTCTAGAACAACATCTTCCACAATGTGTTTTAATGATCCACTACTTATCTAGTTGCATGGCCCTAATCCTCCTCTACGAGGTCTACGTCCTCCTTTCTAGCAACCGGGGGCCACGATATCATTGTTTTACAGATGAGGCCGGACATAGGTTTTAAACAATGTTAGGAATAGATCTGAAGTCAGTGTTTTAGGTTGTTTTTGAATAAAATTTTAGGTGTCGAATTCTTCACTTGTATTAATGTTGTTCCACCACGATGTTAAGGGTGTTGATGAATATTAGATTCAATTCTCACTCTAAAGGTGTGTTTAGGAGTTGGCTGCACAGCTTAAGTTTATTTTCCTTCATATTTTGTCGACCAACATTCATCACGTGATATTATATCAAATTGAATTTGGTATCATTCTCTTCAGCCTATATTCCCAACATCGTTAAGTCGAATCGATGAGCTTCCGTTTGCATACTATCTGTAGGTATCCGCATTTTAAAAGCATTGATATACATAAGAATCAAAATGTTTGGCGTAACTGAAAAGTCTATTTTGAAAATGAGTGATGGCATTGGTCTGCAAATTATACCTTGTGAAACTCGTGATGTATAGGCTGACTAGTTATCTCGAACCATATTAATCTTACTTCGAAATACTCGGAATTCAAAGTAATTTCTGAGCCAGTACATCAGTGGACCTATAAATCGTTAATGCCTTGGCACGTCCAGTTCTATCGACAGAATAAATCAGATTATAAGGGCATGAGTCTTTATTTTTTTATGGTGAGACAGGTGACAGTGAAACGCGTTATTAATTATTCATACACACTATACCTCTCAACGTTAATATAAGATGATAGAAAATGTAATCCCGACGCAGAATAAGGAAATAAGTGGATATTTCGGCTTTACTGCTTTGACCTATGCTTGAGGTTTGAAGTCAACTTTTAACTAGTTAACTTAAATTTCTACAAATCCATTATTTTCCACCTTTCTTATAGGTATTGCAAGTGGTATGGTGTCGTAGGCCTTCACTAATTTTAAGAATACGATATGTACTGGCACCTTCTGTCCCTAACAGTTTATTCAGCTGTTCAACTATAGACGAAGGTAGATCGTGCATGGTCTGTCCTCATGAAACCTGAACTAGGGCTTGTAGGGGGTTTATTAAACAATCGTGTGTTCTTTACCAATGATCTGTTCTTTCCGCCTATTCCTGCAAATGATGAAGAGAAGACAAACCTCTTCCATTTCAATGAGAGTTGGTGGCATTCCAACTAATTCTTAAATAGATTACACACTAACTTAAAGATGGCTTCAACGAATTGCTTAAAGACTATCGAACGAATGTTGTCGTATCCAAATTACTTCCTGGCTTTAAAACTTCACTCTCTGGTGTTTCGCCTCCTGAGTCAGTATGATTACACATATTCCTACGAGTGATATCATTTTCGAAATGCTGTCCTCCTCTAAGTAAATTTTGTTGGGCTACTGAATGAAGTGGGAGTTAAGGGTGTCAGCTTTTTCCTTACTAGTCAGGTCTCCTACCACCGACCACACGATTACACGGGCTAGCTTCCTCCATACCATAAACGTGCACAGACGAGTTGGGTTAAATTTTATGATGTGTGCCAGATGAATTTGAACTGGCCTACTGTTTAGCTTAACGCTTACGTCACATATATATTAAGGTGAAAGTCTGCCTTTTTCTTGGATGTCTTTCATATATATTGGGATCTATGTTTGGATCAGAGTAGCAGTTTTGTACCTTGTGTTAACCTGGATGTCAACTAAAATGGTTGCCTCGTCTGTAACAAAACGCAGTAAGATATGACTTTATGGATTATGAATTTTATAGTCTCACAGTGTTTGCCAGCCGTCAGTTTCCCTCATCGATCCGACTCTTGGGAGCGTGTTGCAAGTATTCCTTTACTGAGGGATGGGTAACCTTACCAACGCAATAACAAGGCGTAATTTTATCCAATAATGTCTATTTTCAATATGACTACTGCGCTGTCGATACTGCTTAAAGAAGTCTGAACATCATTTGTAAGAAATGTCTCCTGAGATAGAAGGTAGTCTAGCTTAAATGATTTTTTTAATCCCTGTACTAGGGGTGTGTCACTTTTTATATGTTTGCAAGGACCTACACCTTCGATAATATTTGCGAAGGACCTGACGATGTTCAGGGATAGTAGAAAGTGTCAAAGTTGACTCAACCTCTTTCTGTTGACCAGATCATTTAAGTTAGAACACGACGTTGCCACCAGTCGTTGAGCAATTTCTCACGATCTAGTTATCCAGAACAGTTACAACTTGATTCTTGCCGCCACCCCATTGGCCAGTGGAAAGTACCCAATCGTCGTTATAATCTGACATTTGCACAACGATTACAAGTATCAGCAGCTTGCTGAGTAACAACGAAGTCTATTTAAATAGAATTGTCAACGGATTACAGGGTACTTATAGTGGTTGTAAAGACCAAAACTACCAATAACGTTTGAAAGTTGACGTCGTTTCTGTGTAGGGTCAGCTGGTTCTTGAGTCACGCATGAATTCGCAATAGAATATCCAATAACACAATTTACTGGTGCAAAACGTGGTACTATATTTAAAAATAAACACAAATTTAGTACACAAACCTCAACAGTTCCCCTTCCCTATACAGCCAAAGGGATTCAAACAAATTGTACAATTAATCTGTAACAAAACAAATACGTAGTAAATAAACATCAAAATAGTTACTTGTCCTAACAAATAAAGCCAACCAACTGAGCCAAGTCACTCAGGCATAGACAAGTAAGATATCAAACCAATATGGCTTACAACAAGACCATGAAATCCAGCAAAACAAAACGGAAAGCCAATAGCACGTAGCATATGCTAACAAAAGGGGATATGTAAGGAAGTGATTGTGAGCAAATACAATACTGTTATAATAAAAAAAGGGCAAACAGAAAGAAACAAGATCTGTTACAGTGTCAGAGCACAACAAAACAATAAAATACAAGCAAAGAAACTGCAAAATACAAAAAAATATATAGAGGGATTTTCATACGAGGAAATATGATTTTACAGAGGCACTGAAGTCAGATATAGATGTGACTGCAAAAATGCTCCACATTCTTTTAAGGAAGATTTGGGAGAAGGGATAATTACCAACAGACTGGAAGGAAGAGCACTTCATCAAGATACCAAGGAAAGATAATCATAGTAGGTGTGACCATTATCGAGGCATCACTGTACTTTAAGTACTAGGAAAAATATTCAACAGAGTGTTATTGAAGCGAATGAGAGAGCGCAGTTGATGCCCAACTTCGAGATCAACAGGCCAGATCCCATAAGGATTGATTGTGTATTGACCGACGCGACTCTCTAGTTCATCGTAAAACAATTAATTGGATAGAACTCACCACTACGAAAAAGCATACGACAGAGTGGATAGTAGAACACCATAGAGCTTTCTCCAACATTATGGTGTACCCAAAATGATAGTCAACATCATACGGAATTTTTACGACGGACTGCACTGCGAAATCTTGCATGGAGAGCAGCTTACGGATTTATTCGAAGTAATGACCGGTGTCAGACAAGTCCTCTCACTCTCGTCCTTCCCCTTCCTGCTGGTGGTTGGCTGGATCATGAAAACTGCAAGATCTCAGGTAAAGCACAGAATGCAATGGACAAGATGAATGCAACTAGCATCAAAATTTAGGGAATTCTTCTTAATTATGGATGAATGTTTGTTCCCCCCTCTGAAATTTTCCGACACAGTTCTGCTATGAAGAGACAGAACGAGTAATTTTTTATGTAATTATTCTTATTTTTGCTATTTTTTAATTAATTATATGATGGGCGATAACCGGTACTGCCGTTTATTTTTTACGCATTGACCTTGTATTTTGTGATTTTTTGTAGTGCTTTTTTAGTGTGCTAGTTATTCTAATTGTCACAAGGTCGTTGTTGCAACTATATATACAGAGTTGGGACAGAATAGAGTCGAATCTTCTCAGTGCTGTGTTAGTGTTATCGTGATTTCGGCTTTGGGCGAGTGATTAGTTGTCGAGTTGTTGGTCAAAGTTGAAAGTATCTTTTGCGTAGATAGTTCAGCGAGTTAAAGTTGCAGTTAGTGCTGCCGGGGTGTAAGGTTTGCGTTGCGTCATATTAGTAGGCGACATATCAGTTCTCACTAGCAACCTAACGTTACTGCAACAGATCTCACCTTTGGGGGATAAAGTTGGGGCATGAAATTTATATCTGATTTGGCGTCAATTAGAAAATCTGTCAAGAACATAGAGAAGGCAGCTGGTAGATTAGCTCACAGCGGTAAATGTCTCTTTTGCCTGATCAGTAAGTTTCCATAGTTTTCATTACTACCTCTCATGAACGTACATGGTTGCGTGGAGCTGCGAACTTTATTTCCATACTTCCAGTGATGTCATTTATACTTTATTTCCTGATACCAGGAGCAAGCCATTTTTGTGGGTAGTCTTGGTAGTTACTGTCGGAGTCTGATAAAAATTCTCCGTCTGATCGCCAATGAGATGTGCTAATGTTAGAAATGGCAGTTTGAAAAGAGGCTTTACTAGATGTGAGGGTGACCATTTTCTGCCGGAGAGAATTTGGCTTCCTGTCCGCGAGCGAAGCGATTACAGAAGTATGCTATTCAAAATTGCTTGTAATATCGTGATAGAACCGCGATCCTTATCCGTCATTTTTAACAGTGTTTTAAGGGAGGCTCACAATTTACTAAACATTAGGTGTCAGTGTTTCAACCATCGTTGTTTCAGCACCGTGGTACCTAACGTATATGAGCCAGAGAGTTCTCATATGACGTAACAGTTAATAAAGACGCATGTCATCAGTTCGCACGACATACATAATAGTTAAAGGAATTTCTCAGCAGGCATAGCTGCTAATAACTGCTATCTTAACCTTATAGCATGGGATTTCGTGCGAAACGTGAACAATCGCATTACCTACTTAGCAGTTATTTTAAAAGTTAAGGCTTTCATGGCTTTAGCGTACATGATGCTCTAGGAGCTTATGTCCGGCTTAAAAGAGGGCTTCTAACTGTACGAAACGTACTTTAAGGTCTGAAGTCAGCAAGAGAGTTCAGTACAAAATGTGAGTCGTCTTTATCTTGAGTGGTCTCCTGCAGCGTTGATACCCGACCGTGCAATGCGTTTAGACGGTCGGAAATAATATGGATTAAGTCAGATTTTAATACTAATAGTAGAGAAGTGTGCGTGTGCGGGTAAGTGTTGAGTGCTTCTAGACTAGTGTACCAACAAAACATAAATGTATAAACCTTTTGAAATGTTAGAGTAGACAAAAACGCCAGTTCTACTAAAAACAATGGAATGCTGTTTCATATTGAAGTGTTTTTCCTTATTTAATATCATTAAATAAAAACTTCATTTCAGGACCTGTTTAGAAGACTTGATTATACACCTCTGTCTTTAAACAAACAGCTGTAAGCGCCTTACATCTAGCGAATTAGATTGGAGTGGTTGATATTACACACGATTCTGAGGCTGTTGTAATTTAGCTTCATTATTTAAAACTAGCTCGTACAGTGTTCGTTTCAGGATTATGCTATTTCGAACGGTAAATATTTTTTTCAGGTTATTGAATAAACAGTTACATCATGATGACTGTAAAAGAAAGATCGGAAGTCAAATTCCAGGTAAGTACTAGTATCCAGGCAGCCATTTCCAATATTACATGTACTTTCTTAATCTATGCAAGCTAGATAATTGAGTTGATTTTCGTAATCCATGGAAAAAAACGTAAAATGAGTGCTATTGCATGGTTAGAACGCTTATTGCAGTATTTCATTGTATTGCATAACACAGCAAACTAATTTTATAAATATAGAGACCTACTGAAAGCATGGATGCGTTTCTAGTTAAAACAATTTACTTACGTATTCCCATATAATAAATACATACATAAATAAACTTTATTTCTAAGTAACACTTTGCACCGATTCACAGGTATGTTCAAGATGAGTTTCGAAAATAGTTAATGTTAAGAGAGCTATAACATAAGAATATATTGTGGAATGGACGGACAAGAGCTCTTGAATGTCACTATTGAACGAAGGCTGTGATTCGAGTGTAATATTCCAATATCTCTATGCTTCGTCACTCCATTGATAAACATCGACTAATCACAAACACAATCGATGTATATCGAAAGTCAGAACGAAGAGTAGACGGAATATTTATTAAGGTAACAACCATCGAACATGATGTCAATATTTAAAAATTAAAAATTGTTACAAGTCTAGTCAACGTGTTCAGTATTAATATAAATTCAACAACTAAACAATGTGTAATGTTCTGACAACAGTTCGATGCTTATTCACAGAAAATAGGCAAGTTGATATTTGTTAATATCGTATAGAAATAAAACGCACAAACATTGTCGTGGCAATATGAATATAAAAAACCAATAGCAGCAACGATTAGAATACTAGAATTTTAGACATATGTATTATATCACAGTGTACATCTGACAGAAAACCACGAGATTTTCATCTCAGGATTTAAAATTCCAAGGAATGGCTAAAAATAAACAGAAGCAATCATAGAGCATATCTATACATAGGATACAACTAAGAGTATTTGATACTCAGATGAAAGCACCAAACAAGTATGTTTATGGTACTATTCTGCTGTGGCAATGGGATTGTTTTAAACAATCAGTTATCAATAAACCTTGTAAATTCATTGTTAGCCAGTGTTAGGAGTAGGCTGCTACGAAGAGACCGATTCCTTGCGAGAACAGCCAATAAATTCGAAGGGACTGCAAAATAGAAAAATATATGAAGGGAAAAGAAAAAATAACTGATAAAAAAGGCAATTTCTCCTCACCGAGTTCTCCCTTTTTGTATTTTTTTCCAAATGTATCATTCATGGGTTGCTGAGTTTAACGTTTTGGGACCATAATGAGCCATATCTGAGTGCTACGAGGTTAATTTTTAAGTCGGGGAAAATTTAGGGCAAGTTTTTAGATTGTAGAAATGACTAAATTTGCAACCGGATAATTTTTCAAATAAACACAGTCTAAAAGTAATGCTATTGCATATTTTATCACTCATAAAGTTTAACAGTCTTTCACGTGCTAGTAATAAATTCCATTTCCTTCTTTCTCAGACACAAATTTTTAAAAATTTCTAAGTGCTTGTTGAATACAATTTAGAAAATTATGCTTATAATCAATGGTTAATGTAAGGTAACTAATTCAGCGTTGTGATCTACTTAGTATACTTCAATAATTCCACTGATTTGCATACCGACATTATACGATCATCTTGCGGTGTATAATAAAAGTAAAAAAGAAGGATAATGGGGGGGATTTATTTAGTGATTACAATAACCTATGCTTGTTCAAAAGTTCAAGAATTCAGAGGTAACAGCATGTGTAATTAACATAATCCAACAATGTATATTAAACAAACAACCAATCAATGTTCATACACATGAAAAATAGTTGATTGAAAGTTATTCAATTCGATAGTTTTCTCGATGTATGCATGTTCCAAGTAAAAGCTATTTTAGCAATACTGTTCTATTCAATCTTCCTTATAAATTATTAACAATATTCGTATATGAAAATTGGAAAGATTAACAATAAATGATAATGTTGACAAGGTTACAAGTTAAAAAATTTACATACCAATATGCAATTTTGTAATGATAATTTTTGCCAGGGTAAAAGCAAAATTAATTTTGAGTACAAAGAGTATCTAGTTAAGTTCACAAACATAGGGCACGTTTCTATTAAAGAGAATGTATTTGAGTGTTGTGGTGATTGTTAAATATGAATTCGAAATCGCAAATTGATCTTAGTTAAACAGTCATTATCAATCAGGGAGCACTGGACAACTATTTCGTCTTGATATGGGACCCTTTGGCAATGCTTAGCTACAAATCATAAAGAAATCGAACCAAGGACCTTCAGGCTTCGGGGCGAACGCTTAAATTTTGGGTCACTGGAGTGCTTCTAATGGTTAACATTTTAAACTTAATCAACTCGCGTCAGATTTTAGTGAACTCAACCATTTCCATCTATGGGTAACCCCCTCACATTCTACACGGTTGAAACCCAGTGCTCACGGGTTCTCATTAAAACTCCATTTATTACCTTCAGAAGTTAGTCATCAGTTAGCTTATATTGTTTGTAATTAGGTGTTGCAGAGTTTGTTGAATTTTAATTTGGTACTACGAATTTAATAATAAGGTAGAAAATGTAGATGTCACCTAATGATGTCAGTAATGGTTTATAAATAAACTGGTGGCAATAGATAGATGAAAGGTTTGTTTATGTTAAGTTTACTTGTTTAGAAAAAAATTCAGAAAAACAGAAAAGTGAAAAAATAAAAAAGCATGCGATCATTTAGTAATGGCATGATGCAAAATGTGTGCATTTATTTACATAGAAATTGATATCAGAATAAATGTTTTGCAGGACCGTAGTACAGCCCTAATGTAAAAAGTTGATAGAACCACAATAAGATGTTTGGTTGGTGAAAATACGGAACGTCATAACTTGCATATACATTACTTTTAATTATGTATTTACACGTCCTTTGCGTTCCTTGATCAATGTTGACTGTAGGTCTGCTTCCTTTGGTTGTCTTCATTTCTCCTACTTATTGTGATCAGAATTTGCTCCTCGTCACTTCGCAACTCACCTAATATAGTGTTTAACGTTTCCACTTTCACGCTACTTTCCGTTACCTACTACTTATAGACGACCTTATGAAATGTATCCACAATAATATGACTTCGAGTAAAATGTTACATTATTTATCTCGTGTGTATATAAGCAGAATGAAGAAAACGCAGTCTAGAGGGACGATTACATCTAAGTATTTCGGACTATTAACATGAACTTCAGATCTAGTGACTATTCGTGTGATTGTTGTAGACTTTCGGTGTGTTTCAGGCTGTTGTGTGTAGTTACGGACTGCATTATATGAAACATTGTGGGGTAGGTGACCAGTGGAGTTCAACCGTGTAGGGTATGAAACAGTTACCCATTGACAGCAATAGAAGAAGTCGTGAATTGACTGAATTAGAAAAATCAGGAATTGGGAGCCAACTCAACGGTCTAGTCGGGAGGAGTTCGACGCGCAGCCGGAGTGTCATGTGTTCAATCCCCGGTGGGTTCGTGAATAGGCACTGTCGAAGAGTCCTATACTAGAATGGAACGTTTGTCAAGTGCTTTCTGGCGATCAGTAGTTGTCTAATTCAGACCAACTTGTGATATTAAACTAACATTCAACAATCTCCACAACACCCAATTACAATACTAATATTATTGAAAAACGTCGGCTTTACCTTTATTGATACTAATGACATCTCATTCCTACTCAAAATACTATATAAAGTTACATAAGCTGGTTGTAGAGTTTTTACACTTAGTCTTTTGTTACGAAGTCACGTTTGGTACCATGCAGTTGTTTTGGCATCCAGAATGCCCTAAGGCAAAATGACTATGTAGCAGCAACAAAAGATAAAATAGGAATATTTCAATAACTAGGACAATAATGAAAATTACTATTAATCTTATGTCTTGATAAATGCAAAGAAGTGAGAACGAGGGAGACAGACGTAGCGACTCCTACTGAGGTAAGTGTAAGTACAAGCACAAACAAAAATGCTCAGAAGGTCTGTGTAAACATATACAGCTATTATAAATGCTGTCAATTTTCATATCACTAACTGATCTGAATCAGACAACCATTCATCACCTGGGAACACTGGACAGCTGTTCGTTCTACTATGGGACTCCTCGAGAGTGAGCATCCATGACCCCACTGGGGATCGAACCCATGAACCATTGGTCCCGCCGCGAACGCTATACGATTGGACCATTGAGTCAACCCCTGACGGTTGATATTTTCAATTCAGTTACTAGTGGCTAGCTCCTTGAGGTAATTCCTGGAGTCCTAGTGTAAAGATGTGACTGGTGGACTTCACTTGTGTCGAGTGTGAGGCAGTTTCCCACAGATGGCATATATGAGGTCGTCCAAACGTATAACGAATTGACTGAATTGGAAATATCAACAGTTAGAAGCCGACTCAGTGGTCTTATGATAAAGCGTTCGCGACAGAACCGAAAAGTTCTGGGTTCGATCCCCGATGGGGTCGTGGATTTTCACTGCTGAGGAGTCCCATGCTAAGACGAACAGCTGTCCAATGCTTCCAGGTGATCAATGGTTGTCTTATCCATATCAATTCGTGAAATCACAATTGACAGTTAACTATCTCTACAAACCTCCACAATTATTACAAATACATTTAAATACATGCTAATAAAACGTGTATCGACAAGCATACTAATAAAAATTGATTATATATTGAATGCTAATGTCTTCTTTTTCTACAAAGTCAATTCTTCTGGTTCATCTTCTTTTTTATCTAAATATAATTTAATAACAACCTATTCACCAAGAGTTAAACTACAAAACAAGACAATTCGTTTACGATTGTAATGAAGAAATGAAGTTAGTTATGCCTATAGTTAAGGCTCAGGTTGGCCTGTACATACTAGTTTGTGACAATGTGAGACAGGCAAACGATCTTTAATCTTAACGAATAATGTTCGCAGTATATATACGGTTATGATATGAAATCTCTATCAAATTATAACTGTAGTATTAGTAATAATAGAATGACACTGTGGGAACAAGTACATATGGAGGAATTGAAGAAGGCATTGTACATGGTTTTTGAACATATTTTCCGAAGCCATCTTACCAGGAGAAGTTATGTGTTCACAATTGCAGAAATTAAACATTTAGCAGAAAGGAGAAATATGGTAGATATCACAAAAGCATTCAAACTAGTTAATATGTAAAGAACATTCCTTTAACTTTACTTTGCAGATGCCAGTGACATCAAGCGTTGTTAACCAGAGCTTTATGTATGGCAGATGTCTAACTGATATGGTAAAATAATTGCATTGATATGGATCTGCCCTCACATTTTTTGTATTGTACGTTATTCTACTTACTTTTACTTATGATGTTAAATTTTACTTTTACCAACCTTGTGGATTGACTACACAACCACCCAACTAGTAAAATACTTTTCATTATGTTTAGTCAATAGTTTAGATGACATTACATAACTCTATTAGTTTTTTATGCTTGGTATTATTTAAATGGTACTATTCTACTAAAGACTTAATTATTAGAAACGTGGTTTTTGAATTATGACTTAGAATATTCAGAAGAGCGGCTAATTTAACAGGACTTTAGAGTTAGCTAAATGCCACTTATTTTTTTCAAATTTTAATATAACTGTGGTTAAATGACTCCTAGATCATTAACAGTCTAAAATGATGAGCCATATTTGGTCCATTACTAAGCTCATGACTTTAGATAAGCTGAAAAGCAGTTGTCTCCACATTGGTAGCAAAAAATATTTTATATTTGAAATAATGGGAATAAATTTAATCTTTGTAACGTTAATCTATTAATATACCAGAATTTTTAAAAAGTTCATCAAAATATAATCAATCGCATTCACATTCTTCGAATATGAAGACAAACAAATTGTTTTAGGCTGTAGAACTATTAAAACGAGAAGCATTAATATATTAGATTGAGAAAAGCAAACACATCAACTTATTCTGTACATTTTAAGTTATACCTTCTATGTAAAATTAGTAGGTAAGACAAGTAATCTGAAAATTACGTAATCATATGTAATATTTCTAAAGAAATACAAAAATGTGTATGTAAACTCAGTCTATGCTCTAATTGCGTAGAGATGGAACATTTATGAGAAATTTGATACATACATCAGTCTAAAGAAAATTCACTGGAGGAAAAGCAATAACTAATATTTTCGGTGCGTTTGATGGTGATGCAGAGGCCAGGGGTGTAGCTACCTAAACTGGCTACATTTTATTCATCATTTTGACTCATAAAAAGGCATACACCAAACATTGTTAAAAAAATTTGCTTCCAAGTGCCCATGAAAATCTTATCACTTAACCAATCAAAAGTCTAATTAATGCTATGGTGACCTTTAGCCTAGAGTATATAATCTGGAAGAAAAACTAATTGAACAGGAATTAGTGATTTTTATATAATTTAATATATCGTATCAAAAAAAGATTGTTTAATTGTTATGCAGAAGCCTCTCGTAACTATCTTTACACCGTTTAAACTTTATTAATTTCTTCAGAAAAGGCATTTAGGTGGAGGTGGATAAAGGAAAACGTAACACGAAGTCACGACGACGCCAAAATCAAGAGACGTAAGTTGATGGATTTTCATAATTATTTTCCAGTTATTTCGACATTATTTACTTGTGTAAGTCTACAGAGATCATTTTCTGTTTTGTGTGAGTTAATTGATCGAAAATGTCACTCTTTAATAAACATTATAACACTTTTGGAAATTAATTTCATATACCTTTTGTACTAAATAAAATGAAGAGACTTTAGTAATAGAAGTGAATATAATATTGCTTCCTAAACCCAGTAATTTCGAAACAACTTACGTTTGAGAAATATGGATAATGTGTTTAGAGACTCACTAAAACTTGAATACTATTACATAATTGTTACATAACTTGTCTTCAGAGTACATCGATTTTCTAAAACATTTTAATGATACAAATTTTAGTTATGCTGTAGCTGATTAAAATAAAAGTTGGAATATTTACGGTTATTAAGTGAATGGTATATATTATGATCATTACTAACATTTTAAATGACAAACATCTATACTTTATGTTGGTTACTGAAAATTTCAGTTCAAGTCAGTTTAATAATATAATTCTCTTGAAAGACATCTAACAATTTATATACTGTTAATGATATTGTGTATTTTTAGAATTTCCTTTAGTTGTTAACTCATTTCTTGTTACCTTGGTAACGAATAGTAAGGTATGAGGGATTATGAGCTGGTTATCAATAATTTTGATCAACATTACATGAATCGATGTTTTATACTTGCGATTTCTCGACATTTCTGTGAAGACAATATTGAATGGTGTTGTTGAGATTTATATTTATTTTGAATCTTAGTTTGGAAACCGATCTATAATAACCACACAAATCAGTTGTAAAATTTTAAATATTATGGTTTATTGATCGACTGGATCATGAAGACTGCAACATCTGAAGGCACTCTCGGAATACAATGGACAACATCGACGAAACTAGATGACTTGGACTTTGCAGATGACCTAGCTCTTCTTTCTCACACACATCATCAAATGCAGAAGAAGACCAACAATATAGCAGCAGCCTCAGCAGCAGTAGGCCTCAACATACACAAAGGGAAAAGCAAGATCCTCCGATACAAAACAACAAACTCTAACCCAATTACACTTGACGGAGAAATTCTGGAAGACGTTGAAACCTTTACATATTTGGGCAGCATCATCGACAAACAAGGAGGGTCTGATTCGGATGTGAAGGCGCGGATTGGTAAGGCACGGGCAGCATTTTTACAGCTGAAAAACATCTGGAACTCAAACCAACTGTCAGTCAATATAAAAGTCAAAATTTTCAACACAAATGTGAAGACAGTCCTGTTGTATGGAGCTGAAACTTGGAGAACTACAAAAAGTACCCTACAGAAGTTACAAGTATTTATAAACAACTGCCTGCGTAGGATTCTTCGGATCTGTTGGCCAGATACCATCAACAACAACCTGTTGTGGCAGAGAACTAATCAACTTCCAGTTGAGGAAGAAATTAGGAAAAGACGCTGGAGATGGATTGGACACACACTGAGGAAACCATCAAACTGTGTCACAAGACAAGCACTGACTTGGAATCCTAAAGGCCACAGAAACAGAGGAAGGCCCAAGAACACATTGCGTCGGGAATTGGAAACAGACATGAAGAGAATGAACAGCACTTGGGAAGAGCTAGAACGGAAAGCCCAGGACAGAGTTGGCTGGAGAATGCTGGTGGGCGGTCTATGCTCCACTTGGAGTAACAGGCATTGATTGATTGATGGTTTATTGAGGTTTCATTTCACCAAAATATGTTTCCATACTTTCTTTTTCTCTTTATTAATAATAAGCTAGAAGTGCAAATAAACTATGAAGATGAGTTGCAACCTATAAATCGGTACTTTTCTTTTTTATCTTGATTTACATTTACAAAACATAAAAAATATAATGATGGCATAATTTGTCAAAATATTCTGTTATTCAATTTAATAAAACAACAAAATGTATTTATTTACGCCAATTATTTATTATTTAAATAAATGAATTAAAAGTATGTTACTGAATTTTTTCTCATCATGTAGCGGTGTTTCTGAAGCGATAATTTATATAATGATAATAGAAAAATTAATGAAACCTGAATAATTCCCGCCAAAGCATAGATCTTATTCAAAACAATATTGTTCGCTTATATGTATTGTTTTAATTTAGTTTGTTCAACATTTTCTCGTATAATGAAACGTATTAATGTCTGCTAATTACAGTCAAGAGGTCAAAAAGTTAATAAAAACAATTCAATAGTGTTGGGTTTGATACAAATGTACGAACAAATGTCAAATGAGAAAAATCTGGTCTTGAGGTAATTCCTGGAGTACTAGTGTAAAGACTTGACCGGTGGGGTTTACCTGTATCGGGTGTGAGGCAGTTACCTACAGATGACATATATGAGGTCGTGCAAGTGTATCATAAATTGACTGAATTGGAAATATCAACTGTTAGGAACCGATCCAGTGACCTAATGGTAAAGCCTTCGCTGCGAAACTAGAGGGTCCTGGGCTCGACCCTCGATGGGGTAGTGGATACACACTTCTGAGGAGTCCCATGCTAAGACGAAACAGCTGTCCAGTGCTTCTAGGTGACTAATGGTTGTCTGATCCCGACCAATTTGTGATATCCAAATAGACAGATAACTATCCCCACAACCCCTTCCCAGTTTTAGTTAAAATAATGAGTTAGGATGCGCTGAAAAAGGTATTACTGAGAATAATGTTCTCAATAATTGAAAACTTTACTCTCCAGCTTGTCAATGTTATAAACGGTGAACAGAACTCTTATCCAATTACAAGATGCGTTTTTGACGTTTCCTGTAGCTGAAATTCGTACTATTTAGTAGACATTGTTACCGATACACTCAAAACGTTTAAGATTCTGAGCAGGCGCAAAACAGATATGAGTTTTCAATCAGCACATTAACATAACTTTACATGTTTCACTTATTTTATTAGTAAATAGACTGAATTAGAAATATCAGCCACTAAATATAAGCTCAGTTCCCTGATAATTAATTATTCACCTCGGAGCCTGAAAGTCCTGGGCTCGATTCCCCTGTGGGCTCGTATATAGGCACTTTTGAAGAGTTTCATACCAGGACGAAACAACTTTCCAGTGGTTCCTGGTCGTCACTTATTGTCTAGCTCAAATAAATATGCGATATCAAGTACAAACACTACAGAGTTCTAAAAATGAAAATGTAACACGAATGAAACTGAAGCATAATTGGAGTGGATACTCGATCTACAGATCACAGTTACCAAAGGTATATTAATGTACAATTGACTTATAAATGTAGTTAACAGAATTATGTCTTCTCATAATCAATTACAATGATGACTAAATCATCAAATTATAAGAGGGGATAAATATTACATAGTTTTTTCAATATAACATTGAATGCTATTTCTAATTTTTGGGGGCAGAATATGTATAACAGTGCCTAAAATTTTAAATCTAATGACAAGATGTCTCGAAAGATGGTGCCATTGTGTAAAATAACATAGTTATCAAAGTTTAAGAAATTTTAATCACAAGATGTCTCTTTATCATTAATGCTGTTGTATATTAATATATAGCCGGAAGCAAATATGTTGTTTCCATGAAATGTACACCAGTGAGAATACATTTGAATAAAAATAGATTAGAGAATACGATAACATCTACCACTAGATAGTGTTGATGATTTACTTCCTGATGTCGTGATCATGCCAATTAGGGACAGTAAGTAAGAATTTTGATCTTGAAAATAAATGAATTCGTTACAGAGAAATGACAGGTAAAAGAGGAGACCAAATATGTGGATGAAAAAGAAAACATCATTTAAAAATAAATAATGAACCACAACACTGAACAAATACTAGGTTGATAGTTTGCTGTCATAAAGAAGTATTGAAAATGCTACAGGTAATTAATGAAAATGATTAGTCACAGTTTAAACAATACACAGCAAACCTAGCACATAGGAAACTTTACTCACAAAATAATAAACCCTGTATGACTGCAGTCCGTGAATTCAATAGACTTTGCTGAAAATGATGCAATATTTAAGATTAATATGAATTATTAAGTCACTCCTAACGCTTCCTGTTGTGAAACGTGACCTTTAAAAAGTGCCCTATTTAATGTTAGACTACCATTTCTTTCTCCTTGCTCACCATTTAGAGGATCATGCAACAAGAACACCATTCATTTAGAAACAAAAAATTCTTTTGTTCAAGTAATCGACAAAGAACTCGATGTAAAATAATGAAATCTTCGATTTCTTTCCTTTGGAAATTCAGTCAGATTGAATTGTAATCATTGTAATATGGAAAATATATATCACCACGAAATACGTTTGTTAACTTTTGAAATAAGCTGACTAGATAAAAAATAAATCAACTGATAAAGTTTATACTAATCACTCCTTCACAGTGAAGAGTAACTTGAACAGTTGATTAAAAAAACGAAATCTGTTGGTTTCTTTGTTTAGGAAATGATTTACCACACGAACATTTGAAAATCTGTATTGTTGGTAGATTAAACATATTGAGAAATTTTCATCTAAACACTGATTACCGTTAATTGACACAGCTTTACAAGAATAATTATTGAACCAACTTGTATTTGCCAGACAAATTTGCATTATCGAAATACTCGTCAAATATAAACGGTCGATATTGGGTTACTGTTTTGAATAAAATATTTCATTGGCAATGGGTACTGATTTTTGCTTGAACAGGTTTGATTGCTTAAATGGTTGATTAACACTAATCACTACTAAATCTATAACTATGAAACTAGAGCCAATCTTCCTGTCGAACGGTTTTAATTTATTTCTTAATAGCTAACATTTTTGAAATAGAATTTGCACTTAATGCCCACCATATACTTGATAAAAAATTTCTGTCACACTATTTGCCCAGATTTACACAAGTGATTATGCGACCGTAAATTGTTGTTACGACTTCCGACTGATACGATAAAAATACTTATTCATGACCAATAAATTAGTGTATTTCCTGAGAAAAATAACTCATTGACCTTCAAAATATCAAGCAACAGACTATTAATTCCCAGCCAACATCCTTTTCTAACCTAACAGCCTAAACAAGAAATGAAAGTATGCAAGTTCTCACTATTATATCACTATTTCAAACATACACAAATACAAATTTCTTGAGTCACACATATAACAAAATAATGACTAGCTGTATACATCTACGTGTTTATCTACTAAACGATACCTTTTAAGGCTGTGTCAAGTGAAGGAGCTAAAAAGATCAATTTAACAAAGGTCAACATGAAAAAGACGAAGGAGGGTTTTTCCGTGTACATTAACTAAGTCTTTCGTTTAGTCTATCTTAACATAGACATTTCACCAGAAAGTCATATCAGATATTAACTTCGTGAATGATATCGTCGGACGTAGTGTTGCTGAAGTTAGCCTACTCTCATTTATACAACGAAAAAACATTTTTTAGCAGACTGCAGTCCGAATACCGCTGTTTGATGAATTGGCTAGACAAGCTGTATCTGATGGTATCAATGCAATAACAAAGTACGGTGAATTCAAATAAGGATTTTGGAGTTAGTAAGTAGAGATCACAATAGCGCGTAACTTGTACATGGTAGAATAACTATAACTTGTAAAATATTACGAAGGAAAAGAAAGTAGTGTAGATCATTTGTAAGCTTTCAGTTAGAAGAACACAAACACATAATAAACCAGGTTTGTCATGATTCACAATCTAGATCCCGTCACCGATATCTCAAATATGTATAAAAAGGACATGTTAGATTGCATTTTGCAAGGAATAAATTATAACATTATGGTACCTGACGGGAAAGCCTGAGATTGTGATAAATGTCAATCAACCTAATAAAAGTTCTTTGCACATTGATTTTCAGCTACGAGTAATTTATATTTGATTGCTAGCTTCACTTGAAAGACTTTTCTATTCTGTTTAATATTCCAATCAGTAACATTCATTATTATTTGTAATGTGCCCTTAACAAGAATGTAATGATTGTAGCAAAGAACTAACCACCATTTTGCACCCATTTTAATCTCGTGAATGATAAATTTAATAAATATAGTGACGCAACGAACAATCACGTTGTTATCCACTGAGCCATGTATTTGACGTGATGTCATTATAAACTGAAAAAGCTGAGGTATTCAGTTAGAGTTAGAGTATCCGTTATAAGTTCATCATACGTTGGCGATTAAGCTGACATTTACGTACTTCGTAGCGAAGTAAAGGGTAATTAACTCATACTTTAAAGAAATCATTTATTTATTTACAATACAACGCAGACTATTTAAAATACATTACTAGAATATTATTTTCAGTTTGTTGATTTTATGCTTGTCATCAGCATAACTGGATTTTATTTTAGTTTCCTGATGATTACAGCTAAATTTTATATCCCTTTCATGTGTGTTGGTAATAATGAGACAAAATCCGCGATTTTCCCATTGTAAAAGTACTCATTATTGTACCTTTTAACTTGTGTAATTACATTAATTGGTAACAATAGCTGAGAAATTATGATAACAAAATGTCTTTATGTTTAAGACTATGCTGATATTTGATTATTATAATAATTGTAGGAAGGAATTCTATTCTACTGACATGGACGTAAATACTAAACAAAAATCTGTAAGCTTACAGTGACTACAAGAATCCTCGTGCCCGGAAATGTTTCGTATTCTATGAAAGTATTTAGTCTTCATTGGAACCTATTACGTAGCTCTACTATTAGACCGAAATAGTTTAACAAGACAGCATGAGTTCAGATTATTAGTTTTCGTGTGCACAACACTAAGAGTAGTTTGACTGTCGATGCGTTGCTGATTTCTGGTACAAGCAGTAGCTGCAATCTAGCGGGATGGAAATAATGTCAACTGTCCATATGGTTTAGTTAACTAGTTTCGATTATTTATCTAACAAGGTTTCGAATTAGATATACGATTAATAGTTATTGATTGCCAAAACATCTCTCCAGCTTTTAAGGTATTTTTAATTTATTTCCATGGTTTATAAATCTGCTTAGAACATTTCAAGAATATTATGTTGAGGTGTGAGTGACCTCTGTTGATGTTACATGATGCATTCGTCATTATATATGTAATATGTAACATCTGTCTATACATGTAATTATAAAACTTTTGACAGTGTCAAAAATGTGGACATCCATAGTCTTCAAATTCGGTATAGTAGTGCCTTGTAATCCCTCAGAACATATCACTTACGCAAATACACTCCTCTGATATAAAACGCAATTAATAATTTTCATTACTCATCAGCGATTAAGACTTTACGAAGTAATGGAGACATGCGATTAAAAACACTCCGTGGTTCATTGCTGTATTCAGCTTACCCTTGGTACATTTTCGAGTAATCTGCTTGACTACTATGTCACGACCGAATTCACTGTTTGGTTTTTGTAATAATTAGTACGGATTAGGTAATAACTGATCTTACCCATTACCTTGGAAACACGAGTTCACTATTGTTGATTTTCAAAAATAATTTTTTTGAAACGTTATACAACTGTTGAATGATGATATTATGTATCAGAGTTTTGCTAATGAAATACTGTCAGGACTCAGTCATTCTGATACCCACAACTTAATCCATATATGCTTATTATATTTTTAGCGATGAGCAAAACAACTGATAATTATACTTCACCTGAAGATATCGTAGAGCTTTCATTCATACATTGTTTTTCTTCTATCATACTACACATCACCTGGTTTCTTTATAAGAGGTATAATTTTTATTATTCTAATAAACAAATTTTATTAAAAGTTATCATACACAAAATATTAATGTTTTATAGGACTTTGGATCCTACTTTAAAAGAATAGTTTCTAAGTAATGGGATTTATATTACTGGAAAAATGGTGTAGAAGAAAATCATTTACGAAAGTAAATAAATTCAACTTTACTGCCAGCAAACTCGTGATAGCTTCTGCATTGATACAACAGAAAAGTCGAAATATAGAATAAATATCCTCTGAACATTTTTAATTTGTTTCTTGACTCATAAGTGAATATCCTTCAATAATTAATCCACTGCTTGACATTTTTATTGAGAAATCCTAATGATTACAAACAGAACAATTAAATATGCATATGTAGGAGGGATTGATTAGTAGCAAATTCAAGCATAATAACTCTGCAAATTTACCTTCTGAATACTGGTGCTGATGATTTTCCACCTTTTTAAAATGTATTCAAGCTACGAGGTTAATTTTTAAGTCGGGGAAAATTTAGGACAAGTTTTTAGATTGTAGAAATGACTAAATTTGCAACCGGATAATTTTTCAAATAAACACAGTCTAAAAGTAATGCTATTGCATATTTTATCACTCATAAAGTTTAACAGTCTTTCCCGTGCTAGTAATAAATTCCATCTCCTTCTTTCTCAGACACAAATTTTTAAACATTTCTAAGTGCTTGTTGAATGCAATTTAGAAAATTATGCTTATAATCAATGGTTAATGTAAGGTAACTAATTCAGCGTTATGATCTACTTAGTATACTTCAATAATTCCACTGATTTGCATACCGACATTATACGATCATCTTGCGGTGTACAATAAAAGTAAGAAAGAAGGATAATGAGGGAATTTATTAAGTGATTACAATAACCTATGCCTGTTCAGAAGTTCAAGTGTTCAGAGGTAACAGCATGTGTAATTAACATAATCCAACAATGTATATTAAACAAACAACCAATCAATGTTCATACACATGAAAAATAGTTGATTGAAAGTTATTCAATTCGATAGTTTTTTCGATGTACGCATGTTCCAAGTAAAAGCTATTTTAGCAATACTGTTCTATTCAATCTTCCTTATAAATTATTAACAATATTCGTATATGAAAATTGGAAAGATTAACAATAAATGATAATGTTGACAAGGTTACAAGTTAAAAAATTTACTTACCAATATGTAATTTTGTAATGACAATTTTTGCCAGGGTAAAAGCAAAAATAATTTTGAGTATAAAGAGTATCTAGTTAAGTTCACAAACATAGGGCACGTTTCTATTAAAGAGAATGTATTTGAGTGTTGTGGTGATTGTTAAATATGAATTCGAAATCGCAAATTGATCTTAGTTAAACAGTCATTATCAATCAGGGAGCACTAGACAACTATTTCATCTTGATATGGGACTCTTTGGCAGTGCTTAGCTACAAATCATAAAGAAATCGAACCAAGGACCTTCAGGCTTCGGGGCGAACGCTTAAATTTTGGGTCACTGGAGTGCTTCTAATGGTTAACATTTTAAACTTAATCAACTCGCGTCAGATTTTAGTGAACTCAACCATTTCCATCTATGGGTAACCCCCTCACATTCTACATGGTTGAAACCCAGTGCTCACTGGTTCTCATTAAAACTCCATTTATTACCTTCAGAAGTTAGTCATCAGTTAGCTTATATTGTTTGTAATTAGGTGTCGCAGAGTTTGTTGAATTTTAATTTGGTACTACGAATTTAATAATAAGGTAGAAAATGTAGATGTCACCTAATGATGTCAGTAATGGTTTATAAATAAACTGGTGGCAATAGATAGATGAAAGGTTTGTTTATGTTAAGTTTACTTGTTTAGAAAAAAATTCAGAAAAACAGAAAAGTGAAAAAATAGAAAAATATGCGATCATTTAGTAATGGCATGATGCAAAATGTGTGCATTTATTTACATAGAAATGGGTATCAGAATAAATGTTTTGCAGGACCGTAGTACAGCCCTAATGTAAAAAGTCGATGGAACCACAATAAGATGTTTGGTTGGTGAAAATACGGAACGTCATAAATTGCATATACATTACTTTTAATTATGTACTTACACGTCCTTTGCGTTCCTTGATCAATGTTGACTGTAGGTCTGCTTCCTTTGGTTGTCTTCATTTCTCCTACTTATTGTGATCAGAATTTGCTCCTCGTCACTTCGCAACTCACCTAATATAGTGTTTAACGTTTCCACTTTCACGCTACTTTCCGTTACCTACTACTTATAGACGACCTTATGAAATGTATCCACAATAATATGACTTCAAGTAAAATGTTACATTATTTATCTCGTGTGTATATAAGCAGAATGAAGTAAACGCAGTCTAGAGGGACGATTACATCTAAGTATTTCGGACTATTAACATGAACTTCAGATCTAGTGACTATTCGTGTCATTGTTGTAGACTTTCGGAGTGTTTCAGGCTGTTGTATGTAGTTACGGACTGTATTATATGAAACATTGTGGGGTAGGTGACCAGTGGAGTTCAACCGTGTAGGGTATGAAACAGTTACCCATTGACAGCAATAGAAGAAGTCGTGAATTGACTGAATTAGAAAAATCAAGAATTGGGAGCCAACCCAACGGTCTAGTCGGGAGGAGTTCGACGCGCAGCCGGAGTGTCATGTGTTCAATCCCCGGTGGGTTCGTGAATAGGCACTGTCGAAGAGTCCTCTACTAGAACGGAACGGTTGTCAAGTGCTTTCTGGCGATCAGTAGTTGTCTAATTCAGACCAACTTGTGATATTAAACTAACATTCAACAATCTCCACAACACCCAATTACAATACTAATATTATTGAAAAACGTCGGCTTTACCTTTATTGATACTGATGACATCTGACTTTCACATTCCTACTCAAAATACTATATAAAGTTACATAAGCTGGTTGTAGAGTTTTTACACTTAGTCTTTTGTTACGAAATCACGTTTAGTACCATGCAGTTGTTTTGGCATCCAGAATGCCCTAAGGCAAAATGACTATGTAGCAGCAACAAAAGATAAAATAGGAATATTTCAATAACTAGGACAATAATGAAAATTACTATTAATCTTATGTCTTGATAAATGCAAAGAAGTGAGAACGAGGGAGACAGACGTAGCGACTCCTACTGAGGTAAGTGTAAGTACAAGCACAAACAAAAATGCTCAGAAGGTCTGTGTAAACATATACAGCTATTATAAATGCTGTCAATTTTCATATCACTAATTGATCTAAATCAGACAACCATTCATCACTTGGGAACACTGGACAGCTGTTTGTTCTGCTATGGGACTCCTAGGCAGTGAGCATCCATGACCCCACTGGGGATCGAACCCATGAACCATTGGTCCCGCCGCGAACGCTATACGATTGGACTATTGAGTCAGCCCCTGACGGTTGATATTTTCAATTCAGTTACTAGTGGCTAGCTTCTATAGGTAATTCCTGGAGTTCTAGTGTAAAGATGTGACTGGTGGACTTCACCTGTGTCGAGTGTGAGGCAGTTACCCACAGATGGCATATATGAGGTCGTCCAAACGTATAACGAATTGACTGAATTGGAAATATCAACAGTTAGAAGCCTACTCAGTGGTCTTATGATAAAGCGTTCGCGACAGAACCGAAAAGTTCTGGGTTCGATCCCCGATGGGGTCGTGGATGCTCACTGCCGAGGAGTCCCATAGTAGAACGAACAGCTGTCCAGTGCTTCCAGGTGATCAATGGTTGTCTTATTCAGATCAATTCGTGAAATCACAATTGACAGTTAACTATCTCTACAAACCCCCACAATTATTACAAATACATCTAAATACATGCTAATAAAACGTGTATCGACAAGCATACTAATAAAAATTGATTATATATTGAATGCTAATGTCTTCTTTTTCTACAAAGTCAATTCTTCTGGTTCATCTTCTTTTTTATCTAAATATAATTTAATAACAACCTATTCACCAAGAGTTAAACTACAAAACAAGACAATTCGTTTACGATTGTAATGAAGAAATGAAGTTAGTTATGCCTATAGTTAAGGCTCAGGTTGGCCTGTACATACTAGTTTGTGACAATGTGAGACAGGCAAACGATCTTTAATCTTAACGAATAATGTTCGCAGTATATATAGGGTTATGATATGAAATCTCTATCAAATTATAACTGTAGTATTAGTAATAATAGAATGACACTGTGGGAACAAGTACATATGGAGGAATTGAAGAAGGCATTGTACATGGTTTTTGAACATATTTTCCGAAGCCATCTTACCAGGAGAAGTTATGTGTTCACAATTGCAGAAATTAAACATTTAGCAGAAAGGAGAAATATGGTAGATATCACAAAAGCATTCAAACTAGTTAATATGTAAAGAACATTCCTTTAACTTTACTTTGCAGATGCCAGTGACATCAAGCGTTGTTAACCAGAGCTTTATGTATGGCAGATGTCTAACTGCTATGGTAAAATAATTGCATTGATATGGCTCTGCCCTCACATTTTTTGTATTGTACGTTATTCTACTTACTTTTACTTATGATGTTAAATTTTACTTTCACCAACCTTGTGGATTGACTACACAACCACCCAACTAGTAAAATACTTTTCATTATGTTTAGTCAATAGTTTATATGACATTACATAACTCTATTATATGATTTCATTTTTAACGTATAAACACTGTTTTGTTCAAGCAAAATATTCAACTGTCCTAGATTAATCTTCAACATTCGTATTGAGAAAACAAATAATTTTAGCAGAGGACTCTAAAATTCCAGAATTTCAGAATTCTTCTGCATTTGGTAACGATGGATAAGTCATTTAAACCAAAATTCTTCATCTAATTATTGAAACTCTAACCACATAAGTAAATGGGTAATTAATAGATTAAAGAATTCCTGAAGACTAACTGACAGGGTTAGGCAAAATTGAAAATGGCAATTATATTTACGCAATAACTACTGATTCGAAAAGTAAATGATTAAGCGTAACACGAAGCACATTAAAACGAAATGTAATACTTTGGAAACATTTTAAAACGTCTTTTATTTCACATCATAATATATGAACAAAACGGATAGTTACATAAGAAAGTGTCATAAAAAAGTACGACTCGAATGTTCATGTGTCGGTTGCTATATTCATAGTAGCAATGTAAAGCAAGTACTGTAAAAATTGGCAATGTTTATAGCTGCAATCAGCTTGTCAGTTTAATGTATCATATGAAACACATCATTTGTTAGGAAAGCATATGGGAATTTGACAGATTCATACGTAATAACAAGCTTCATTTATTTGCATATTGTTTTACGTATATTATGACGTCCAGTAAAACATGTGGGGAGAAAACAACTTAGTAGTATGAGAAATAGTATGAGTGATATTTACTTGTTACGTATCATCACACTCATCAATTCGTAATCCATGAAATTTTCTAAATACATTTTACCACTGTGAAACACAATCACGAGTATCTATCGTTTGACGTATTAAGTTGACCAACTGTAGACCTTAGAATAATAACGAAATGCAATATTTTAATCATTTGCAAAAAATAAGAAATCATAGCAGATTAGATTTAACCTATTGTTATATTGCTCACCGAGTTTTACGAATTCGTAATGGCCATTAATTAAATAAGTTAGAAACCCTAAAATCCTGTTAATGACTTAATGATCAAATATTGTTGAATTTCAATTCAATAACCCATGTATTATGCAAATCTAAATAGTTTGACAAGTTGAGTCTATCTTTTAATTATAGGGAAAATTATAATACTCTAGCGGAAAACTCAAACAGACTACATTTCACACCTTATTAAACTTAATGTACCCAGTTAGCAGTATATGCACATAAATAGGACATGATTTCAGGATAAAATATACTACTGAAAATTAATCAACTATTTCTACAAAATATTCTAAAACAATTCGAAAAACCTATAGATTTACTAAGATTTCAGCACTATTTCCATTAAACTAAGGAAATTTTTAGAATTAATAAATTGTCCGTACACTCACCAGAAGCTGGATAAGAGTCAACTCAAGGAGATAAGCAAATCCACAACTATTAGACAAATTACAAAATATTAGATCGTTTAGCCCAAACTTTTCACTAACCGCTAAACGAAATAATTCTGTATTGTAAATCACATAAAGAAAAAAAGACTACAAAATTAATGAGAACCTTCATCATTATTAAATGAGATTATTGCTAACTCTTTTTCACTAATAACTCTAGATAGAATGATCACATTTAGTAGTCTGATAAAGTGATTGATTTTTCAAAGAATGTGAGTATTATACTTTACGGTTGGTTCTCCATTACACATTTAGACAATAACTAGTCCCATATATACTATTGGTAACTAAGGTAGCCTTATCAGATATTGTTAATGTATACTTAGATGCGCACAAAATCTTTATGAATTGATACGCATAAATTTCCACTGTTTATTTTATTTTCTATAGTACAATATGCTTTTAGGTGAATCTTATAGAGACATTTACACCTTATCAATTATTGTACATTAAATCAATTCATGACGTATGTAAAAACTGGGCGAGTCAAGAAGAATTAATGAAGTTTCACAAATTATTTTCATTGGATTATTTTTTATATTTTGACCATAAACTCATTGAACGGTTTGCTTCCATTAATTGTATATTCCTCTCGCTTCAGCATCCTGTGTGACTTGCTAACTGTTATTATACTATTTCTACGAATAATCTATTATTAACTAAAATGCGTATTTCACTATATTCTACTATCATAATCGTCATTGTCTGTTATTTATGTTAGTTTTCTAATTTATAGGCCTTGCGGCCTGGTCTTCCATGTATATAAACGGATACCTAAATTAAAGATTCAATTTTGGCTAATTAACCAGTTATTTATGCAATCTTCCTAATCTGACTTTGGAATAATAAGAAACGGTACAGACCTATAGAAAAAGAATGCCAGCTTATTTTGATATTGGACATTATATTAGTTCCTAAAATGTGATTATTCCGTAGTTGGATGAAGTTCAGAACACAAAATAAACGACTTATTTGTAATAATGTTACTCTTGATCATAACAGTAAAGTTCTTCATACCTAGGATTTATCTCCATAACCCTGTAATTTATAGAAAATTTTCTGAATTCAGACTATCTGGTCTGTCATGAGGATATTTTGATATTTTTGATTTCCTGTAGATTCCTTGGTGATTGGAATCACTACTGTCTGTTTAGAGTCAGAAATTTATAAAGAATTGGCCATGTTTAAACATATAAACAGTAGGATACCTACAGAGTGGTTTAATAGTTTCGTGCTAGATGCGACGACTAAAGGTCCTGGGTTTGATATCTAATGTGAGGTGGGTCGGGGGACGTTAGATACCACAACTGAGACAGCTGTAATTGAAATAAACATCCCACTAGCAATTTATGATTTCAATTGTTTTGCCACCTTAAGCCAAACAATGATAACAATTTAGGACAAACTTGTATATTCACGTTGATTTGTTATGGACTGAAAGTGGCCAGTCTCTGTTGTTATGTGTGCATTCTGAGCGAATCCTCTCTTCATTGCGATTTTTCATAAGTTTGATTATAACTGGCAAGTGGAGTCCAGGCCTCGCATCGTGAGCGGATTTCCTAGAGACCAGCTTCAGTCGTAACAAATCAACAGGAATATACAAGTTTATCCCATTACCTATGTGCCAGTTGCACAAGTGTGACTGTCTGAACTCAGTAGTCTAGTAGAGAACGCAGTGACGTTCGACACGAAACGGACTGAGTTCGAATCCCACTGTGGACATGAACATTGGGATGCAGATGCATCCAGCCGACGAGTTTCAGATAGGACGAAACGCCCGTCCTGGATTCCACTTACCAGTCATAATCCAACTTAATTGATAACAAACTTTAGATTCGACTATCTCTGTAACATCCATTAACAAAAATCGTTTTGCATGAACCAATTACATAGTGGAAATATTCAAGAAGTTCTGCTAACAACTTTTCTTACTTTGAACATCATTATAGTGTTGAATTCGCTTCCACCCTTCTTTTAGTTCGTTTTGTTTACATACTATTACAAACTTTATATCTTGTATTTGTACATAATTTGATAATTTCATCACTGGACTCTGTAGTCTTAAGTCACTGTTGTTACTAAGTGACATGCCATCAGAATAACCTACAAATTTCTGTTTCTTTTTTATGTTTGCTGGTCTTCCAAACGTTAAAACGGCTATTCTGACTTTTGTTTACTACAATTACACTACTCCTCTTTCTCCAATTACTTAATTGCTCACTTGGTGTTACCTTGATATTACAAATCCAAAATTAATATTTCACTGTTACTCAATATTATAATATTATTGTGAAAAAATATATATTAGTATTGAACCTTTATAAAACAATTTTAGTGGGTTGAACTCTTCACGCATAGATGTTGGCAGGGTCCCTTCAAAAACCAGGGGGCATTGGACAATTGTTTCGTTCTAGTATGGGACTACTTATGAGTGCAGACACTTGATTCCGCAGCAAGGGCATCAGGTTAGCAAACACCTAATCCTATGCACACCTGGGCCAGCATCCAATGGTAAAATTCCTACTTTCATCAATTTGTGATCTGTGGCGTGACGATCACCCATTGTCAATAGGGATTACCGTCTCATTCCAGATAATTTTGAACTCCACCAGACACGACTTCTTAATTTGGCTTCAGAAACATCCTGAGGTTAATCATTAGTGAGCTAATTATTATTTTAATTTAAATGGCTTGTGGAGAGTGGTTTTTATTTGATTAAATTCGTCACTAATTGAAAGACTATATCGCTTTGATCCCTCTTGGTTTGTATAAGATGTCTTAATGGGAACCACCATGTTGTTATTGATTCTATTGTCAGACTTCTTTCATAAATTAACGGAAGGATTCAATTTATTAAGATTCACTCGTAGTTGTTGTCCCCATAAATATCAATGAAAATAATTTAAGTTAAAGATTGGATGTAGTAATGTCAGTATTCTCTTCGAAACTCCGTTTCAGTTTCATACATAACTTAAACAGATTTTCTAATCTCATTTGATAAATTAACATTATTATAGTACTAGTTAAAAATTCAGTAATTTGAAAAAGTTTTCAATTTGCAACTAGTATAAAATGTAAGGAATTTATTTTACTCACTTGTCAGTCAGATGTCATAGTTTATGATTGTATATACACGTGTACCTGAAATTGTTTGTTTACTGTTTTAAGTTTTAAGTGTTAATTTATGTTAAATTTTATTTTTGATCATAGATGAAACAGTATATAATGCTCATCGTATTCACATTATAAACAATTATCCACCATCTTTCTATAATGAAGTATATTTTATTTCTTGTATGCTTCCTTACCATTATATATGAAATTATGCCTAACGGTAAGTAGGTTAAATTCGATGATGCAATTAGCAGTATATTCCTTCGTTATGTTTTGCCATTGTAAATAATCAGAATTGATACGTCTTACATCTCATGACTTTAGACTATTGTAAATTACAGTGACTTACACAATTTAATATTTCCTAATTGGCGATCTCATAATTATTACAAAATAATTTTGTTATCATTTTCCATTAGTAATAGCCTAACAAATATGAGAATATCTACTGATATATGATTATCATTTGCTTAAGTTTATTTTTGGAAAGCTGAGCTAGATAATGACAGCAGACGTCTGCATTCAGCACAACAAATTTCATGTCTACCATCATTGAACATTTAAATCTCAGAATCTTTAATTGACAGAATTTTGAATAGTTAGTTTTTTTCAGATAATGTAGAGTAATTTATCGTCATCATAAATAGCATTATGTATTTACAAAATATTACTCAAAGAAGTAGTTTCAATTATTTAATCACTCTGGAGGTTATTTATTAATTTAATTGTTCAAGATTATTAGATACAACATGCTACAATACTTTAGATATTAAATATTTTTATTCCTTCACATAACATTCTCAACTTACTGAAGTTTATTAAGTTATACTTAGTTGTTAAAACAATAAATCAATTCTTAACAGTTGTATTTACTTACGTATAAAATGTCTTTGTTGATGCCCCATAGACAATTAACAGTTTAAAGTGATCACGTTAATGTGCACTAGATATGAAATTAACAGCTATTAAGTACTATTTTACGAGAAATATGCTTTTTTTTACGTCTAATGTAAATGTATTATTTTTTAAAGAAATCTCTACCTGAGCACCTGCAACTAGTATGTTTTCTTTTGATTCTAATAGTGAAATATGTAGTTGTAAGTTATAATTTAAATGAATTAAGCATTAGTTTTTACAACCATGTTTGTATTGTTTTATCACATAGTATTTACTTGCATGCTTACTCATCTCTCGACTAATTAACAACAGTGAGTTGTTTTGTTGGTTTGTTAAATAATTTGAGAGAAATGAGTTAGTAAACATACTCCTGTCGCTAAATATCTAAACAAAACAGCCTTATAAATAATAATACGGTAGTTATTGTTGACTTGGTAATCATGTTATAAGCACGAATTCGAAATAGTAAAGCTAATAAGTTCGTCGTAGAAAAAATTTACTATTATTTTAAAGCGTCATTTTTACCAGTGTGATGCATTCTTGTTCAACGTATGGAAATCAAGAATAATGGGAATACATTTTAAATCAAATATCGGTTGATAAGTCGGTGTTAAATTAACTAAAATTGTACAAAAATTGAGAGGAATTAATCTAAAGAAACAAGTTGTATTAATGATTAGGACCACTAAAAGGTCACAGTCATATACGTGAAATACATTCGATTAAATGCAGCTGTTCTTTTGAGATCGACAATAAGTAAACTAAACAGATACAATATCATATTCCATATATAGTGATTATTATCCATTTTTTAACCTGGCTTAATTTAAATGTAAGTAAATCGCCTAGAACATGGGATTACATATAATATTATTATTATTATAGTCTGACTATCTTCTATATAAATCAGTCTGACATTAATTAGTAAATATTTATATACACTTAATTGTCATTCAACTCATAAGATAGATTTTAAGTCGACGTAGATGCATACACATGGAACCTAATTGTAAAATTATAGTATTTAAGAACCAATGAAAAATCTACTGTTAAACCAGGAACATTAATCAAGTTCTTCCACAAGTCAGCTAAATAAAGGAACTCACTTATGATCAACATTCTCCCGAAAATGCACTGTGCCAAAATAAGTAATACTAGTTCTTTTATTCAATGAATTCTTACAAGCAATTTAATACTAAATTCGGTTTGTTGTATTTTGAGAGATTATAAAAATAAATGTTAGAAAGTTACATTTTTGTCGTTTATACTCAACATATAAGCTGAATGATGTTATACAGATATTTAAACATGTTGGTCAATTAATAATTTCTGAGATAGATTGACCGTAAACGAATATGTAAATTTGAAACACATGTATGCTCATACTTAATTTCGTAAACTAATTTTTATTTATTACTTAACAACACATTTATTAACTCTACGATTCCAATTAGACTGCTCATGTAAGTAATACTCTGTTTTCACTATCCATGCTCTGTACTATATTAATTATGTCATAGAGTTTTCATAATTAATGTGTCATATTAATTAAAAATGATTTCAATTTACCCAAAAATTGAACATTGAAACTTTGAATAAACAAACAAGAAAATCATGATTAGTTTATTTGACGTCGTAACCTTAAGTTTTACAGTTTTACAAAGCTAAATAAACCTTTTCATGTTAAAAATAATTAACGATTTTACTTCAATATACATGCATCCATTGAAATAATGATGATATTCTTTTTGTCTAAAACAGAGTGATAGTGTAAGTTATGAACACTTTCCTATTCTATCAAGATATGACAACATTTCGGAAAGACAAATTAATTTCTACATGCTTTCATAGTAAAGAGTAAAGTCTTTTGATAAGTAATACTGAGATCATATACCGAAATATATTTATAATCAGTTATAAGTTTGTATTTGTGCCCATTATGCCTAAGAAGAAGAAATGCCATAAACTAACACAACCCGGGCTTTTATTGGAGAAGACGCAGTTACTAGTTTATTGTTTATTTGATATACAAAGACTTAAAGCCAAGAAATACTCTAAATTTCTACATTATGAAAACGAACTGATTACATGATTTTAAAATGTTTATTTACTTTTCTATATTCAACAATCAAATTCGTAAAAATTATTGCTTCTTGTATATAAATATTTAGATATTTACAAGTGAGTATAGCAAATATAAACTGAGGAATGCATTACGTGATTATCTAGTAAGTGCTGGTTTACTTTTATAATGTTTCAGATTTTTATACTTGATATTATTTAGATGATGCTATTGTGTTAAAAACTTAAATATTAGAAATGTGGTTTCTCAATTATGACTTAGAATATTTAGTAGAGCGTTTAATTCAACCACCCAGGTAACAGAACTACAAAGTTAGCGAAATACCATTTATTTTTGTTTCGAATCTTAATATGACTGTGGTCGAATAACTCTTAGATCACTAACAGTCTAAAATGATGAGCCATATTCGGTCCATCACTAAGCTTATTAATTTAAATAAACTGATAAGCAGTTGTATTCAAATTGATAGCAAAAAAACTCTCTTATTTGAAATAATGAGAATAAATTTAATTTTTGTAACGCCAATCTATTAATATACCAGAATTTATGAAAAAGTTCTTCGAAATATAATTAATCGTATTCACATTCGAAGAATGTGATGACAAACAAATTGTTTTAAGCAGTGAAACTATTGAAATGGGAAACATCAATATATTAAATTGGGGGAAGCAAACACATCAGCTTGTTCTGTATATTTTAAGTAATGTCTCCTATGTAGAATAAGTAGGTGAGACAAGTAACCTGAAAATTACGCAATCAAATGTAATATCGCTAAAGAATGCTAAAAATCTGTATGTAAACTCAGTTTATGCTTTAATCGCGTAGAGATGAAACATTTATGAAAAATTTGATACGTACATCAGTGTAACGAAAATTCACTGGAAGAAGAACAAAAACTGATATTTTCGGTTCGTTTGGTGGTGATGTAAAGGCTAGGGGTTTAGTTATTTGAACTGGCTATATTTTATTCATCATTTTGACTTATAAAAAAGCATATTGTTGAAAAAATTTGCTTTTAATTGCCAATGAAAACCTTATCATTTAAACAATCAAAAGTTTAGTTAATGCTATGATGACCTTTAGCCTAGAATATATAATCTGGAAAAAAATGGACTGAACAGGAACTAGCGGCTTTTTTACAATTTATTATGTTGCATAAAAAAGATTGTTTAATTGTTATGCAGAAGCCTCTCGTAACTATCTTTACACCGTTTAAACTTTATTAATTTCTTCAGAAAAGGCATTTAGGTGGAGGTGGATAGAGGAAAACGTAACACGAAGTCACGACGACGCCAAAATCAAGAGATGTAAGTTGATGGATTTTCATAATTATTTTCCAGTTATTTCGATATTATTTACTTGTGTAAGTCTACAGAAATCATTTTCTGTTTTGTGTGAGTTATATAAATTAATCAAAAATGTCACATTTTAATAAACATTATAACACTTTTGGAAATTAATTTCACATACCTTTTGTACTAAATAAAATGAAGAGACTATAGTAATAGAAGTGAATATAATATTGCTTCCTAAAGCCAGTAATTTCGAAACAACTTACGTTTAATAACTAGAGATAATGTGTTTCGAGACTCACTAAAACTTGAATACTATTACACAATAGTTACATAACTTGTCTTCAGAGTACATCGATTTTCAAAAACATTTTAATGATACAAATTCTAGTTATGATTTAGCTGATTCAAATAAAAGTTGGAATATTTACGGTCATTAAGTGAATGGCATATATTATCACCATTACTAACATTTCAAATGACAAACATCTATACTTAATGTTGGTTACTGAAAATTTCAGTTCAAGTTAGTTTAATAATATAATTCTCTTGAAAGACACTTACCAATTTGTATACTGTTAATAATATTGTGTTTTTATAGAATTTCCTTTAGTTGTTAACTTATTTATTGTTACCCTGGTCACGAATAATAAGGTATGGGCTGATTATAGGATGGTTATCAATAATTTCGATCACCAGTACATGAATCGATGTTTTATGCTTGCAGTTTTTCGACACTTCCGTGAAGACAATGTTAAATGATGTAGTTGAAATTCATATTTTGTTTTGAACCTTAGTTTACAAACTAATCTATAATAACCACACAAATCAGTTGTAAAATTTTAAAAATTATGGTTTGTTGAGGTTTCATTTCACCAAAATATGTTTCCATACTTTCTTTTTCTCTTTATTAATAATAAACTAGAAGTACAAATAAACTATGAAGATGAGTTGCAACCTATAAATCGGTACTTTTCTTTTTTATCTTGATTTACATTTACAAAACATAAAAAATATAATGATGGCATAATTTGTCAAAATATTCTGTTATTCAATTTAATAAAACAACAAAATGTATTTATTTACGCCAATTATTTATTATTTAAATAAATGAATTAAAAGTATGTTACTGAATTTTTTCTCATCATGTAGCGGTGTTTCTGAAGCGATAATTTATATAATGATAATAGAAAAATTAATGAAACCTGAATAATTCCCGCCAAAGCATAGATCTTATTCAAAACAATATTGTTCGCTTATATGTATTGTTTTAATTTAGTTTGTTCAACATTTTCTCGTATAATGAAACGTATTAATGTCTGCTAATTACAGTCAAGAGGTCAAAAAGTTAATAAAAACAATTCAATAGTGTTGGGTTTGATACAAATGTACGAACAAATGTCAAATGAGAAAAATCTGGTCTTGAGGTAATTCCTGGAGTACTAGTGTAAAGACTTGACCGGTGGGGTTTACCTGTATCGGGTGTGAGGCAGTTACCTACAGATGACATATATGAGGTCGTGCAAGTGTATCATAAATTGACTGAATTGGAAATATCAACTGTTAGGAACCGATCCAGTGACCTAATGGTAAAGCCTTCGCTGCGAAACTAGAGGGTCCTGGGCTCGACCCTCGATGGGGTAGTGGATACACACTTCTGAGGAGTCCCATGCTAAGACGAAACAGCTGTCCAGTGCTTCTAGGTGACTAATGGTTGTCTGATCCCGACCAATTTGTGATATCCAAATAGACAGATAACTATCCCCACAACCCCTTCCCAGTTTTAGTTAAAATAATGAGTTAGGATGCGCTGAAAATGTTATTACTGAGAATAATGTTCTCAATAATTGAAAACTTTACTCTCCAGCTTGTCAATGTTATAAACGGTGAACAGAACTCTTATCCAATTACAAGATGCGTTTTTGACGTTTCCTGTAGCTGAAATTCGTACTATTTAGTAGACATTGTTACCGATACACTCAAAACGTTTAAGATTCTGAGCAGGCGCAAAACAGATATGAGTTTTCAATCAGCAAATTAACACTACTTTATATGTTTCACTTATTTTATTAGTAAATCGACTGGGTTAGAAATATCAGCCACTAAATATAAGCTCAGTGCCCCGATGATTAATTATTCACCTCGGAGCCTGAAAGTCCTGAGCTCGATTCCCCTGTGGGCTCGTATATAGGCACTTTTGAAGAGTTTCATACCAGGACGAAACAACTTTCCAGTGGTTCCTGGTCGTCACTTATTGTCTAACTCAAATAAATTCGCGATATCAAGTACAAACACTACAGAGTTCTAAAAATGAAAATGTAACACGAATGAAACTGAAGCATAATTGGAGTGGATACTCGATCTACAGATCACAGTTACCAAAGGTATATTAATGTACAACTGACTTGTAAATGTAGTTAACAGAATTATGTCTTCTCATAATCAATTACAATGATGACTGAATCATCATCAAATTATAAGAGGGGATAAATATTACATAGTTTTTTCAATATAACATTGAATGCTATTTCTAATTTTTGGGGGCAGAATATGTATAACAGTGCCTAAAATTTTAAATCTAAAGACAAGATTATAATAAGTGATATATATTTGTAAAATTCCAATGAGTAGAAATTAAAATTTCTGACGTTTTGCGGCTTAGTGCAAGTCGCTTCTTCAGAGAAATGAATAACCGAAAGGTCAGAAATTTTAATTTCTATTCATTGGAATTTTACGAATATATATCACTTATTATAAACAATTTATCCAATGCTCAATTTATTTAAAATTATCAAAGTTAACCTTGGTAATGATATGTACTAAAGACAAGATGTCTCGAAATATGGTGCCATTATGTAAAATAACATAGTTATCAAAGTTTAAGAAATTTTAATCACAAGATGTCTCTTTATCATTAATGCTGTTGTATATTAATATATAGCCGGAAGGAAATACGTTGTTTCAATGAAATGTACACCAGTGAGACTACATTTGAATAAAAATAGATTAGAGAATACGATAGCATCTACCAATAGATAGTGATGATGATTTATTTTCGGATGTCATGATCATGCCAATTAAGGAAAATAAGTAAGGATCTTGATCTTGAAAATAAATCATTTCGTTACAGAGAAATGACAGGTAAAAGAGGAGACCAAATATGTGGGTGAAAAAGAAAAAAACATCATTTAAAAATAAATAATGAACCACAACACTGAACAAATACTAGGTTGATAGTTTACTGTCATAAAGAAGTATTGAAAATGCTACAGGTAATTAATGAAAATGATTAGTCACAGTTTAAACAATACACAGCAAAACAAGGCACAGAAAACTTTACTCACAAAATAATAAACCTGTATGACTGCAGTCCGTGAATTCAATAGACCTTGCTGAAAACGATGCAATATTTAAGATTAATATGAATTATTAAGTCACTCTTAACGCTTTCTGTTGTGAAACGTGACCTTTAAAAAGTGCCCTATTTAATAATAGACTACCATTTCTTTCTCCTCGCTCACTTAGTTTACACTATTTTGAAGACCATACAACAAAAACACCATTCTTATAGAAACAGAAAAAAATTCTTTTATTCAAGTATTCGATAAAGAACTCGATGTAAAATAATGAAATCTTCCATTTCTGTCCTTTGAAAATTCAGTCAGATCAAATTGTAATTACTTTTTGGGATAAATCTAGCATTTATCCAATCATTGTAATTTGGGAATACGTTTGTTATCTTTCGAAATAAGCTGAGTTGGTAAAAAATATATGTCATTTGATGAAATTTAAACTAACCATTCCTTTACAGTTAAAAGTAACTTGGAAAGTTGATATAAAAACGAAATCTGTGGGTTTCATTGTTTAAGAAATGATAAATATTACTACTGGAACATTTGAAAATCGGTATTGTTGGTAGATTAGATGTATTGAGAAATTTTGATCTAAACACTGATTATTTTTAATTGACGCAGCTTTACATGAGTAATTATTAAAGCAACTTGTATTTTCCAGACAAATTTGCATTATCGATATTGGGTTACTGTTTTGAATAAAACATTTTGCTGGTAATGGGTACTGGATTTTGCTTGAATAGATTTGATTACTTAAATGGTTGACCAATATTAATCACTACTAAATCTATAGCTAAGATGCTACAGCCAACGTTCCTGTCGAACGGTTGGAATTTATTTCTTAATAGCTAACATTTTCGAAACAGAATTTGTATTTAATGCCCACCATATACTTGATAAAAAAATTTCTGTCACACTATTTGTCCAGATTTAGATAAGTGATTATACGACCGTAAATTGTTGTTACGATTTCCTACTGATACGATAAAAATATTTATTCATGACCAATAAATTAGTTTATAACCTTGGAAAAATAACTCACTGGACTTCGAAATATCAAGCAACAGACTATCGCTTCCCAGCCAACATCTTTTTCTAACCTGAAATGGAAGTGTGCAAGTTCATAGTATTATATTGTAAAATGGCCAATCGGGCAAACAACTTAATATCCAGTTAAAACAGAGAATGTTATAAACTTTTACATACGTTACTTCTAATCATAAATTTGCACATTCTTCATGTTCTCTGGTCCATGTCGTTTATCAGCTTGCTTCTCTTGGTTGTCCTCGATTTTCCTATATGTTTTAATCGTGCTTTACTCCTTTCCACCTCGCAACTTGCTCATTTGCTGTTTACTGATTCTTTCCAATTTTCCGCGAAGCTCTGCTACCTACTACTTATTGTAGACCTTAAGAGTAGTATCCACCACAATATCACTACAAACATACACAAATTTAAATACAGATATCTTAAGTCACACGTATAACAAAATAATGACTAATTATATGCATCTTTGTGTTCATCTACTAAACGACACCTCTTAATGTTGTGTCAATGAAGGAGTTAAGAAGATCAATTTAACAGAGATCGACATGAAAAATAGAAAAAGGAAGGAGGGTTTCGCCATGTATATTGACAAAGTCTTTCATTTAGTCTACCCTAACATATATATTTTACCAAAGGTCACATCAGACACAAACTTCGTGAATGATATCGTCCGACGTAGTGTTGCTGAAGATAGCCGACTCTCATTTGGAAAGCGAGAAATCAACATTTTTTAGCAGACTGCAATTTGAATTGACTAGACAATCTGTATCTGACGGTATTAATGCAGTAATAAAATACAGTGAATTCAAATAAGTTAATGAGTAAAGATCACAATAGCGAGTACACGGTAGAATAACCATAACTTGAAAACAGTACAAAGGAAAGGAAAGTTTTGTAGATCATTTGTAGGCTTTCAGTTGGAAGAACACAAATCATTAATAATAAAACTAAATGTAGTAGTACCATGATGAATTTAAAGATTATATTATCCTGAAAATATATTAAACTAGGTTTGCCATGATTCACAACCTAGATCCCGTAACCGATATCTCAAATATGTATAAAAAGGACATGTTAGATTGCATTTTGCAAGGAATAAATTATGACATTATGGTAGCTGACGGGAAAACCTGAGAGTGTGTGATAAATGTCAATCAATCTAATAAAAGTTCTTTGCACATTGATTTTCAGCTACGAGTAATTTATGTTTGATTACTAGCTTCACTTGAAAGACTTTTCTATTCTGTTTAAGATTTCAGTCAGTAACATTCATTATAATTTGTAATATGCCCTAAACAAGAATGCAATGATTGTAGCAAAGAACTAACCACCATTTTGCACCCCTTTTAATCTCGTGAATGATAAATTTAACAAATTTAGTGACGCAGCGAACAACCACGTTGTTGTCCACTGAGCCATGTATTTGACTCGATGCCATAATAAACTGAAAAAGCTGAGGTATTCAGTTAGAGTTAGAGTATCCGTTATAAGTTTATCATACGTTGGCGATTATGCTGACATTTACATACTTTGTAGCGAAGTAAAGGGTAATTAACTCATACTTTAAAGAAATCATTTATTTATTTAGAATACAACGTAGACTATTTAAAATACTTTACTGGAATATTATTTTCAGTTTGTTGATTATATGCTTGTCATCAGCATAACTGGATTTTATTTTAGATTCCTGAAGATTACAGCGACATTTTATATCCCTTTCATGTGTGTTGGTAATGACGAGACAAAATCTGCGACTTCCACGTAGTAAAAGTATTCATTATTGTACCTTTTAACTTGTGTAATTACATTAATTGGTAATATTAGCTGAGAAATTATGATAACAAAATGATTTTATGTTTAAGAATATGCTGATATTCGTTTACTATAATAATTGTAGGAAGGAATTCAACTTTACTGACATGGACGTAAATACTAAACAACAAGCTGTACGCTTACAATGACTACAAGAATCCTCGTGCCCGGATATGTTTCGTATTCTATGAAAGTATTTAGTCTTGATTGGAATTTGTTAGGTAGCTCTACTATTAGACTAAAATCGTTTGACAAAATGACATGAGTTCCGATTATTAGTCTTCGTGTGCACAACACTAAGAGTCATTTGACTGTTGATGCGTTGCTGATTTCTGGTACAAGCGGCAGTTGCAATGTAGGAGAATGGAAATAATTTTAACTGTCTATATGGTTTAGTTGACTGGTTTCGATTATTTATCTAACAAGGTTCTGAATCAGATATACGATTAATATTTATTGATTGCCAAAACATCTCTACAGGTTTTAAGGTATTTTTAATTTATTTCCATAGTTTATGAATCTGCTTAGAACATTTCAAGAATATTATGTTGAGGTGTGAGTGGCCGCTGTTGATGTTACATGATGCATTCGTCATTATATATGTGATATGCAACATCTGTCTACACATGTAATTATAGAGCTTTTGACGATGTCGAAATTGTGAACATCGCTTGTCTGCACAATCAGTATAGTCGTGCCTTGTACCCCCTCAGAACATTTTATTTGCAAAAATGCACTCCTCTGATAGAAAACGCATTTAATAATTTTTATTACTCGCTAGCGATTGAAACCTAGTGAAGTAATGGAGACATGAGATGAAAAGCACTCCGTAGTTCATTGCTGTAGTCGGCTTATCTTTTACACATTTTCAAGTAGTCTACTTAACTACTATGTCATGACCGAATTGATTGTTTGATTTTTTGTAATAATTAGTACGGATTAGGCAATAATTTATCTTGCCCATTACCTTAGAAACACGACTTCACTATTGTTGATTTAAAAAAATAAATTGTTTGAAACGTTATATAACTGCTGAATGATGATATAATGTATCAGAGTTCTGCTAATGAAATATTGTCGGAACTCAGTCATTTCATATCCATCGTCGTAGTTTATGTAATGTAATGAGTTGTAAATAAGTTGACTGCGTTTACTTTTTGAGCGGTTTAAGTACACTGACAGAAGTCGTCATCATCATCAGTAAAGAATTAATAAATATTACATGCTTAACATGCTAACTATGCATTTCAAATGAAGATGCGATTAATGATATGCGTTTAAGTTTCATACAGTTTATATGTATACGTATATTTGTCTGATTTATGGGATTGATAACGTGAATTCTTTCGACTACGGTATTACCAATTTTTCCATGAACTGTAAAACTTATTGTAATTGTTCATTGTGTATTTTCATGCAGTGTTGAATCCCCTTGAACCCATTGATATATTACATTACTGATTTCAATCAATTGAAAGAAGTGAGACAGATTACGGACTGTGGTAATGATCGTTATCTAGTTTCGCTTATGTTTACTTTAATAAGTCCATTGATTTCAGAGACTTTTATTAAAGAAACTATTTGTTTTTTGGTATTACTGTTTACGACTGTGTCACTGAACTTCCCTGTTAATATTGCTTCCAATTCCCGAGAATTTAATCCATATAAGATTATTATATTTTTATCGATGAGTAAAACAACTGATAATCATACTTCACCTGATGGTATCGAGAAGCTTTCATTTATTCATCGTTTTTCTTGTATCATACTGTACATCACCTGGTTTCCTTAGTTGAGGTATAATTTTTATCATCCTAATGACCAAATCTTATAAAAAAATATCGTATACAAAATATTATAGTTTTATAGGACTTTGGATCCTATTTTAAATGAAAAGTTTCTCAGTTGAGGAATTTGATCATACTGGAAAAATGGTGCAGAAGATCAGTTTCGAAAGTAAATAACTTCAACTTTACCACCTATATACTCGTGATGGCTTCTGCATTGATACAACAGGAAAGTCAATATATGGCATAAATATCCTCTGAATATTTTTAATTTATTTCTTGACTCATACGTGAATATCCTGCATCACTTCATCCACTGCTTGATATTGTTATTGTGAAATTCTCATGATTTATAGATAGAACAATCAGATAAGCATATGTATAAGAGGTTGGTCAGCAGCAGATCCATGCATAATAACTCTGCTAAGTTACCTTCTGAATGCCAGTGCCAATGATTTCCCCCCCCCTTTTTAAAATACATTCAAACATGTGATTTGTTTAGATCTTATCTTACCATTGCTCAGAAGATGCCATTTGGAAATAAAGAGTAATTTAGTGCCAGAAGATGAACTACGTAATCATCATCTTGATGTCAACAGAAAGGCGAGAATATAAAATAAGAAATAAGAGTAAGAAAAATGAAACGGTTAGTCTATATGGTCGAATAGCCATCATTTAAAGTAGAAGGATGACTCATTGAACGTTATCTTTAAAAATAATTTAAATAAATGTTGATCTTAGATCCGATACAGGAGAAGTTATATATAACTATGTGTAAATAGTTTATCTTTCTTTATAAGCTAAATTAGTGACATTTATGACAGCGATTTGCATCGTAATACACAATTATCTATCTATACGATCACTCGTAACATACATGACATTGACCAAAATACAGAAATGTTTTGGCCATTATATCAGTATATTGAACGGACTACTGAAGTTGTTTGAGTGTATTTTGAAATACTGACTAACCAATCTGACAAGAATGAATGAAACTGACATAATAGTCAGGTTTCATTTTAGATACATATCTACTTATTAAGTCTAAACGATTCGTATACATTGTTTTACAGCAGATTTACATATAGCATTACTACACGTTATTATTGATAGGTAATTATCATTTTATTGTACTGAGAAATAACCTAGAAGGACGCAGTTAATGATGACTTGTATCGCAGTGCAATTGACTGTAGTAACGTGTTTACATAGATTAAAAAAGACAGATGTAATAATTATCATGATTAGATTAGTTGTTTATGTTAAACTGCGTAGTTTCTAGCAGTTTAAGATCCCATGCACAAGCTGGTCAAGTCACGTAAAATGATTATGAATCAAAGGTCAAATGATGCACTATCGAAATATTACTACTATTTTTATTCCTGTAAATAACTTATTTTGTATGCAAAAGATTATGATTCACTATCATAGTTGTATATTTATTCCGAATGTTATTTAATTATTACAGTGTAGCGTACTTATAAAAGCAATCCTATCTTGTGTCTCCAGCGCACTATATTTGACGTTTAGACAGTGTGGTTATGAGATGATAATAATAATATATAAGCTGCCTACAAGTAAAACTCAGTGTAAGGTACTCTTCATTCTTCGCAGTAAAGTAGGATTGTTGAAAACCAGAAACCAAATCTAATCTGATACCTTTTCAGAATACCATCTTATTTGAAGAAATATTTCTAAAGTTCCAAAGATAGTATCAAAATGTCTCGGAATGGATTTTTATTATTAAATTGTAAAAGTTAAGTAGGATGTTCAAAAAGAGTAGAAGTAACTTTTATTTCTTAACTACAGCATAATTTTGTTGGATACAAGAGGTATACAGATGATATGTCTTCTTATTTGTGATCAAACTACTGATCAAAATAATATCCATCATATCTTCAACAATTCTACCTGATTCACAATGAAAAATAAAAAGTTAATTAAAATTTCGTTTTTCTGATGTTAAAATGGGAAGAAAATATGATGGAACGTCACAAGAATAATTTGTAATGTGGTAGATACTACTCAAAAGGTTGCGCTTGAGTAGTGGGTAGCGGAACGTCATACGAAGGTGGAAAAGATAAACAACATGCGTTAACTGAAGTTATTGGGCTACGACCCCATGAACTGAGTTGTTAAGAACTGAGCTATCGAGTCGTCGTCCAATGTAGGCGGGGCAAGCCGAAGGAGGTTTATCAAAGTGGCGGCCAACACCAATGGGTCAGCGCCAAACAACTTCAGCTGGCGCATACTGATTACCGTTTCCACTTACATACGACGTTCCGCTACCTACTACTTATGGACGACCATATGAGTAGTATTCACCAAAATGGAAAACCCATATGCGACAGTCGTGGCTTTGTTCCTGTCAGCATATATGAAAATTTGACTATGCTTCTCGCCACAAAAATTCAAAGAATCCATACTGATGATTTTATAGATGACTTTACATGCACATATACACATTATATACGGATACCCAATGTTTTCTTGTTTATTTGTTTTTTGTTACCAATGTATATAATTACCTAACGCAGTGTTAGAATTCAATAGGAATTACGTTCCAGTGCAGCTGATGCAAACCAACAAAATAGGAATGAATTCATATTATTTCCCGTTGATTATTGTTGTTGCTTCATTCACACTCAAAAAGGGACTTATTGCATGAGATGATTTAATCTTGCTTCCATGTCATTCTTGAACTTAGTTCATTTCCATAATTCGTCATGTCACATTGAATATAATTCGTCTTCAGAATGTTATCCTGTCACATACTGTAGAATTCCTATGACTTTCCTATATAGATTAAAGCTTAAATGACTGAAGCTAATTTTGTTACTATGTTTAATTAAATGTAATTGCAGTGAATAGTGACGGGCATAAGTAAGTAAGTAAGTAATTGGATTATTAACATTATAAATTGTGCAACTTTGAAAATAATACAGCCGAAAAGCTTTCGCTTCGCAGAACCAAATTACTAATATTTTGCATTCTAGCTATCTACTTATATAATGAATTATTCAAGCCTAGTCGTTTCAACAACTCCGCCTGTAGCTCTTCTAGGGTTACTGACAGTCCCAAGACCTGGTAAAGGAGGAGGGTTGGACATGGAGGTATTCCCATCCCGTAAAACCCAGCCGATGCCACCCCCCTTCTAACAACCAGAGCAAATATTTGTATAGGTACATGGAATGTTCGAAAAATGTGGGAGAGCGGGAAGACAAATCAAATAGCTGCAGAAATGAGGAGATACAACTTGACAATACTCGGAATCAGAGAAACCCATTGGACTCATACTGGACAGAAAACATTGGCTACGGGACAGATGATACTATACTCCGGCCACGAAGAAAAAATGCTCCTCATACCCAAGGAGTTGCTCTGATGCCATCCAAAAAGCACGTAATGCACTTGTGGGATGGGAACCACATGGACCCAGGATCATCAAAGCATCTTTCAAAACAATGAAGAAAGGGATTACAATGAATATTATCCAATGCTATACACCAACCAACGACGGCAACGACGAAGACAAAGATCGGTTTTACGATAGACTGCAATCAATTATAGCAAAGTGTCGAGGAAAGGACCTGACAATCCTGATGGGGAACCTCAACGCCAAAATCGGAATGGGCAACATCGGATATGAAGAAATCATGGGACGACAGGGACTGGGAGACAGAAACGACAATGGTGAAAGATTTACAAACCTATGTGCCTTCAACAAATTGGTTATAGGTGGTACAATATTCGCCCACAAACGCATACACAAGGCTACATGGGTCTCACCGGATCATACTACTGAGAATCAAATCGATCATATATGTATCAATAAAACATTTAGAAGATCAATGGAAGATATAAGAACCAGGAGAAGAGCTGACATAGCTTCAGACCACCACTTGGTGGTTTCTAAAATAAAACTGAAGCTAAAGAAGCAGTGGACAACTGGAGTGGCAGCAGTACAACGGTTCAATATAGGCTTTCTCCGAGACACTGACAAACTCAACGAATTCAAAATAGCTCTCAACAACAGGTTCCAAGCCTTACAAGATCTGCCGAAAGAAGAAGAAACCACTATGGCGGATACCTGGAAAGGAATCAAAGAAGCACTAACGTCAACGTGTCAGGAGGTTCTAGGCCGCAAGAAGCACCATTATAAGGAATGGATCTCCACTGTGACATTGAGCAAAATTCAACAAAGGAGGAACAAGAAGATAGAAATCAACAACAGCCGAACAAGAGCAGAGAAAATCAAGGCTCAAACTGAATACTCAGAAGCAAATAAGCAAGTAAAGAAGAGCATTAGAGCCAACAAACGGAAATACATTGAAGGCCTTGCAATGACAGCAGAGAAAGCTGCAAGAGAAGGGAATATGAAACAGCTATACGACACAACGAAGAAACTGGCAGATAAACATGGTAAGCCAGAGCGACCGATCAAGAACAAAGAAAGCAAGACACTCACTGAGATTCAAGAACGAAAGAATAGGTAGGTAGAACAATTTGAGGAACTTCTAAATAGGCCAGCTCCACCGAACACACCGGACATCGAAGCAGCGCCTACAGATCTCCCGATAGATGTCACTCCACCAACGATGGAAGAAATCAAGATGGCCATCAGACAAATCAAAAGTGGGAAAGCAGCAGGACCTGGCAATATACCAGCTGAGGCACTCAAGTCAGATATCGACCTAACAGCAAGGATACTCCACGTTTTATTCAAAAAGATCTGGGAAGAAGAACAAGTGCCGGCAGACTGGAAAGAAGGATATCTTATCAAGATACCAAAGAAAGGAGATTTGAGCAAATGTGACAACTACAGAGGGATCACGCTACTGTCGATACCAGAGAAAGTCTTTAACAGAGTATTGTTGAACAGAATGAAAGATTCAGTGGAGGCTTAACTTTGAGATCAACAAGCTGGTTTTCGTAAGGATCGGTCGTGTACGGACCAAATCGCAACACTACGGATCATCGTTGAACAATCAATTGAATGGAACTCGCCACTGTACATCAACTTCATTGATTATGAGAAGGCGTTTGACAGTGTAGATAGGAGAACACTATGGAAACTTCTTCGACACTACGGCGTACCAGAGAAACTCGTCAACATCATCCGGAACTCTTACGACGGAACACAGTGCAAAATTGTGCATGGAGGACAACTGACAAATGCATTTTCAGTGAGGGCCGGAGTCAGACAAGGTTGCTTGCTCTCACCTTTTCTCTTCCTCCTAGTGGTTGACTGGATCATGAAGACCTCCACATCTGAGGGAATGTACGGGATTCAATGGACAAGTAGGATGCAACTCGATGATTTGGACTTCGCAGATGATCTAGCTCTTTTAGCACATACACACCAACAAATGCAAACGAAGACAATCGGTGTAACAGCAACTTCAGCATCAGTAGGCTTGAACATACATAAGGTAAGAGCAAGATTCTCAAATACAACACAGGGAGCACCAACCCAATTCAACTTGATGGCGAAACTCTGGAAGAAGTGAATACTTTCACATATCTGGGGAGCATCATCGATGAACAAAGAGGGTCCGATGCAGATGTAAAGACAAGGATTGGCAAAGCAAGGGCAGCATTCCTACAGTTGAAAAACATATGGGACTCAAAACAAATATCAACTAACCTCAAAGTCAGACTCTTCAATTCGAATGTGAAGACAGTCCTGCTGTATGGAGCTGAAACATGGAAAATTACTGCAAACATCATCAGAAGGGTACAAGTATTTATAAACAACTGTCCACGCAAGATACTGAATGCCAATTGGCCAGAAACCATCAGCTATGGGAGAGGACAAACCAACTTCCAGTCGAAGAGGAAATTAGGAAAAGACGTTGGAAATGGATAGGATATACATTACACAAACCATCAGACTGCATCACGAGACAAGCATTAACATGGAATCCTGTTGGTAAATGGAAAAGAGGAAGGCCAAAGAACACATTTCGTCGAGAATTGGAAGCAGATATTAAAAGGATGAACAACAACTGGAAACAATTGGAAAGGATTGGTGAGGACAGAGTTAAATGGAGAACTCTGGTGAGCGGCCTATGCTCCTCAGTGAGGAGTATCGGGCGTAAGTAAGTAAGTAAGTCGTTTCAACGTTTCGTCTTTGCATATTCTATGAATATATACTAGAACTCGGAGTTAAATTCAAGAGCTTAGCCATTCTATCTTTATAAATTATGATTAGTAAACACAAAATTTTCTATAAACACACTTTCCAAATTATCGTTTAACGTTTATAACCATTTTAGACAACACTAAGTCGACGTATACTTACGCTTGGCAGCATATGATCGATTTTTATGTTTAATTATGAGAACAAGTAAAATGTATGTCACAAAATTACAGTAAAATTTTTCTACACATTGTCGGCACACGTTAACATAATAGTAGACAATTGTGTTGCGCATTAGTATTAGTTGACATAACCTATTCACAAAGTGAAAGTGAATTGTGTTGTTTATTGACTTATAATGTTATACTGCTTGAACATTTCTTTGCATAAACTTTGAACTCACAACTTTATTAACTGTAACATTTTAAGTATTCTATGAGAACTAAATTACTTAAAATCAGTTACAAATAAATACATAACAAAATGTTAAAAATTGTTAATTTTAAGTTGTATGAAGTAAATTACAAACTAGGAACTCTTTTATTTACTGTGTATTGTCTCATATCGTAGATGAATACAGAATGCATAAAGAAGTGTCAATAAGGGAAATGCAACAATCTGTTGTTGCTTTCGTACTGTTGAAAGTCAATGATTATTTACTCTGTTTAATATTTCAATTCCAGTGAATCATAGTTTCTTTATGAGAGCTGTACATTGAGATACAGCGATATTTTATCACGTTTTTACTATTTGTAATAAGTAGCCAAATGAATTTAATCTTTTCACCTATTCACATTAATTTGATTAGTGAGAATTCAAGTCATATGAATTTATGCCGAGAAATGATTGACGGTATACAGATTTACAATAATTTCATCAAAGCGATTACTTACAACAAAATAGTATAAATTATTGTCCTGTAGAATGATGTTTTATATCACACTAATGAAGTACATTTGCATTCTTCTAGCTTGTATGCTTTTCACAGCATTTCAAATATTACCAACTGGTATGTAACTTATGTTTTCAAACCTTGTATGTACTTTGTTAAGAGCATATACGACTGAAAAGTATTTACACGAGTTCATATGAATGTTTTGTCCGTTGAAATAGTGATTGTTTAGCAAAATTGTAAAATTGTACATTTTAATTATTGTCGTAAACCTAAATTTGTCGATTAAACAAATCGAACTTAATTCGAATTTATGAAGTTACTCGTTTTCCTTTCCCAAATCAGTAACACGTCATCAATGGCTCACAGATAAAGTTGGGAAATTATTAAAATTTTAAAGCAATATATGTACTTGTTGAAAATATTGTCACGTTAACTGTCGGTTGTCTGTTTTAGTAAACAAGTCTATCTAAGAGGTTTCATTTAATTTAGAAAAGTAACTCAATACGGACAATTTTATTTGTCTATGTATAATGTTGGAAATATGTGATGCCTTGCAGCTACTCGATGCCATCTTTGAATAAATAGAATAAGGTATCACCCAATTATGACTACGATTCGTGTAAAAGCTAGTCAAAGTTAACAAAAATAAATAAACATTAAGCAGTCGACATGTGTATTCAGATTGAAACTAGTATTTTACAAATGAAATAATACTTTGGTTATTTTCATTTACTAAAAGTGTAGAGGTAGTATTTCTATATTACATTTGAGTTTATTATGTCTGACAAAGCTAAACATTTTCCTACAACACTATTTAAATAGTCCAATACAGTTATGGTCAAAAGGATAAGCAATTGTAAGAAAAGTATTTTTTTTACATCAAATCACAAAATTTGGTGCAATTTGAAGTTACCGCAGCGTTGAGTTACACTACTCACCAAATAAGTATTTGAAATAAAGTAATGACGTAAAACACGACAGATGCCAAAAATCTTCATTCCTAGATCTGTATATGAATGTGATTATTTGAAGTTAAAAGAATGCCAATAAGACTAATGTAAACGCTCGAATCTATGTGTTTAATGTCAATTTTCCTCAGTTTCAAAAGTAATTATCTGCAAGAGCAAAATTTTGTCATTCATAATTTTGTACATAAGGAATGAATCCTCATTATAAGCAATTAAATTACTCCTTTTTATAAGTGCCTAATGTGCATCTTAATTACTTACTTTTTTTCGATATTATATAAACTGGTATCAGTTAGTTTAAAAAAATGCTTATGCCGCCAAATACACTTATTTTCTCTCTCTAATGTCAGTGATTAAAGTCAATGATTTGACAGTAGATCATGTTGTTTTTAGTTGAGAACTGAATAGTAAACATATTTTTAACTGCAACATAGAAATCTAAAGCCTATTTCTGCATCTTTGGAGCTAGTACTGAAAGACAATACTTAGTTTTAGTATGCCTATAAAATTCCCAAATTGTTGAAGGGAGTTGATAATTTAGTTGTATAGCTAGGTTTTCATCCATAATAGTATGCATCATTTTAGCGTTAAACGAATAATTGTATATGATGGGCTTTGATAGAAAAGGTCTTCATGTTGATGTTGATCGACTTAACTACTCCAAAGTTTTCTTGAACAGTAATGAACAAAGCAATTGTTATGTAATTTCTCTATTGTAAGTGTTATAATTTTGTTTGAAGCTTAATTTTTATATGAAGCCACCATTTATCAATTAACTTAAGATTATCATGTCTTGGTTTAGTTAAATCAGGGGGGACCGTAAGTTTTGTACACTATAGGAAATTTTTAAAAAAATGTGGCTGGTTATTCTATTTATACTTTACTATCACTTAATACCAACTTAATTTATTGGCAGAAATACAAAATTTTAATGACTTTTTCATGATTTAGTATCTGTGGTGATAAGGATACTTACAATATACATTCGCTACATTCTAAGGTTATAAAGGAGTACATGTAGGATGTTACTTATAACTTTATGTTTGTGTACACAAGTGACAATAATAGGATTACTTATACTAGGTAAACTTTTAGGTTATCACTCAGTAAAAGTCAGAACTTTGAAGTTTTCAAAATATGACGCTAGTTTAAATTGTACTGGAACATACATTTGCATTTGTCCTGTCAAATTCAAAACGATCATGCCATTAGATATTCAAAATTGTGTCTTTATCATATGACTCATACATTGTAGATATATTCTATGAAATGACATACACATTCAAGTTTACAATCTAGTTTACATATGGTGGAAGTCTTCATTAATTAGTAAACTGATATATATATATATATATATATATATATATATATATATGAATCACGTAAATGAGATATTTTACTGTTGTAGTTGAATATTACTGAAGTTTCTATGACTGTGTTCATAGTTTTATTTCACTACTTATTTTTAAGTTAAACACTTCCTTTCATTATGACATTACACTTCATTATAAAGGTTATTCGTTTGAATTATAATAGGGTCAGCACGTAAGTAATTCTTTTTTTAAATTATAAGCCACCTGCTTGTAAATGTCTATAACAGTCTACATTAGAGAGGTAAAATGAGATGCAAACATATTTCGGTTTTTTTCAAGCCACATAACCAATACTACTTAAAAAATAGGATTTCTTTTGTTCACATCACCGATTACGAATTCAAAGTACTAACTAAGTTCTTGCGTTCATATTTCACCTAAACAAATCCTCACAGATTCACAATAACTTAAAATGTGTTTGTTGTATTTCGAAATAGGCGGACTCGGTAAGTAATAAATTACTTGACTAGATGTAAATTAATTACTTTGTCAATATTCAATCTCTTTCATTTATATGCAGTAACATGAATGACTAACGACGACGAAAGTGGAGAATTTTTTCGATAGAGTATTTTTGTTCCTACTTAAATAGAACGATTATTAACAGTTAGACAATGAAATGAATCTTATCATTCATCAGAAAATGAAGGATTATAAATGATAAAAACATAGGTATTCATTTAATAAACAGCCAGCAACTGATCTAATGTCATTTGATCTATTTTGTGTTACATTTCGGACAGGATGACTACTTAATCTTTATAATCTTAGTCACGATTTTTCGACAACGTACGTGTAACATGATTGCAAATAGATTAGCTTGGGAAATTATTTGATAAAGTAAATAATTTAGATAACCATTCTGTACGTTTAAGTATGTTTTATTTCCGTTTCAACACCTAAGAAACCTAAGCAATATATTTAAAGATATTACTGAGTGGCAATGTTTAAAGAAATAATATCGTGGAATTAAGGAGATAAATAGATATAGTCTCTTTTATCAAAATCGGGTCAACAGATGTGATAGCAATTTGTTTTCTGAAAGTCTGTAAGAAATACACAGTAAATGCTATGTCGGATTAAGGTATACCATTTGTAATCATGTTCACAGTAATGAAGTGCAGACATCCTTTATTCAAATACTAGGCACAATCTGTTTTTGAAATGTTTGGTTACCAAAATAGCACAACAGTTTATGAATTACCAACAACAGAGGTATCTTGAAAGGTACGCTACTATTTTGAAGAAAGAAGATTAAGTAAAACGCTTCTGGATGCTATGTATTGCAAAACTACACGATAATTGCACAGACAAATATATAAAAACGTTACTTGGAAACAGTTTTGCTATAAGAAATTATATCGTAGTTAAACTGTATACTACTTGAAAAGAGGTTTCTTATACATACGAATATTATTTAGTAAGTTTATTTATTTTTATGTTCTTTTTCTCCAGATGTTCAGTCACGACTACACGGAGTTACGATACAATAGAGAAAAGAACAACTATCTAGTAAGTCCTGGATTATATCTGACATATACTGGTATTATATCAACAATTGCGTTTTTTGAAAATAAAGAAATTAATTAAAGTTCGCTTATGAGATAGGCATATGCTTTTAACTGTAGCCATGACGTTAAGTGTCATTTAAACTCACTTCTCTTTAATTAAGGTAGTAACGAAAATCTAAGCGCACATTTCACAGTTTCTATCTCTTCATGATACCTACCGCTTTATGTTAAGTAATCCTCAAACTGAAAAAGTACATATATGATCATCGTTTTCTTTTACTTATTAGGTAAAATTAGAGGGCGGTTTATATTAACAGTTCACTGATTTTGGTTGTCCACTGTGTATTGACCAACTGAATGTTCGTCAAGTCCTCTATAGTGCTGGTCGGATTATTTTCCTTTTAGGTCTCATAAGTATTTAGTGAAATCACTTTACTATTCGAAATATGATTAAAGTAATCTGAGGATAATCTACAAGAGTTTTTCAACCGATATTATATTCATGCGTTATGTGAATATTGTTGCCCAGTGTATTTTTACAAAGTCAAAACGGGTTTCATAACGCGGTCAAAATATTATTAGGTAATAATGAGTGTAATAAATATAATTAATCTAAGTAGTTCAAACAATGCAACTTTTCTTACTTTTAACAGAAGAAAGTACTAGATCACCATGAACAATTGAAGTACGTACAATGTCATACTTTATTTGATGATATTTGCAATAGAGTTATTATTTGTTCATTAGTTGGAGTATTTGTTACTTCACCAATTAATCATCTTTCGTTGTTTAAGTGATTTTGTTATGGGAGCAATAAAAAAGTAATGTCGTTTGTGATTTCAGAAATGTCGTGTAAAAATAATTGACAAGTATACTTGTAATATAATATAAATCAACTGTTAACAAGTCTGTTTTCATACAACGTATCATTCCACTTGCAACAACTGTAGTAACAATATAGATATCATAAACATAAAACAGACTACAGTTGCACATGCTTCAAATTCTAATGTGTAATCTGAAAAGCGCTAACCCTTACACACTAACTGTGAAACCAACAAAACTTTAGTGTTATACAAAAAGGTTGTTGAAATGTAGTTGAAATTATTTATTCATAATGGGTCAGTCGATTTATTTAACTTCCTTAATTATAGACCACCGCCTGTATTATTGAATCTCATAACAAAAACGGAATAGGTGACATTTCTAAAACTCATCAATATGTTATTTCAAAAGTCAGTATCACCACATGGGGCATTTATCCTAAGAAAATATGAAAACATTTTATTCAAAGTCCACTAAATAATGTGGCTTGGAAACAATCACTTTTAGAAAGAAAAAAATGATTTCGTTTTAAAATAATGTGAATTAACATTGTTTATTATGTCATCCACAGAATTTTGCCTTAAACATTTTCAGAATTTTGGCATATTTTCCTAACGGTCGTGTTTAGTGTACACAAATCTACTCTTTCCAACTTTGTTTCGGACTATACAGAATTAGGTACTCGATTAATCGATATGTTACTTCCAATGAAATAGATTCACACATTACTAAGCATTACTTCTCCAATTGTACATTCTATTACTAGACGTCCAATTAAAACTGTTTTATTATAGTGGTGCATGAATTCTTACTTATCTTGCACTTCCATTAGAATATATGTAATTAAGTTTTTTTAGATTTTATGTCAATAGTGATTTCCATCAATTTTTAATCTAATTTTTAATAAAATGATATTCTTTATTGCTTTTCCAGGAATCGTACGAAAACACCAGCGCCAACTCCTGAGACGACTGGCACCTCTACTGTTAATTAGATAAAAAAGTTCTTCGGTCATATGTTTCCCGATGACGTTTATTCGGTGACAAATGCATATGACATTTATTTAATCTTAAAAAGTTTTTTTTTTATAATGTTAGATCAGTTGTTACTAAAAATATATAATTAATATCTATTGTGTATTCATTCACTAGTTTTTGATTTTCTATTCAATCCCTTCCAGAATTCTGACTTAATGACAAAATTGTAGGTAAAATTGTACACCGGAAAACATCGGATTTTATATAAGAATTAATAGTAACGATAAAATATTACGAATAATAAAACAATAAGGTAACTCCACAAAGAATGTTTCAACTCACTTCTAGCAGTTAACAAATTTGAAGTGAGCTCTATATTACACAAATTATCTAAATGTTCTAGACTAAATGACATTAAAATAAGTGAAACACGCACTAAGTGCATAATAATAGTGGTAACGAGGAAATGCAGTTACATTAGTAAAGAAGATTAAAAATGTCAGAGATATATACAAATGTTTACGAGTAGCAATATATCACAGTATAATAATGTAACATTTTTGACGCTTGAAACTGTCCAACTGACGACAGAAGGCAGCTAGGTTGAATTGATATTAATTAATCTAAATCAGCTGTTGCATGCTCCCCCTCACTCTAAATCCTCTCTCAACTAAAAAATAATATTACTGTTCTCAAACTACAATTTATTTACCGCTGAATTTAAACATCATCTACCTTACCATTTATATACAGACTCAGCATGAACCTTATCATTTATTATGATATAAAAAATATTCATTGTTGGATTTATAATGAATCACACTGATTTTACCCTATGTCATGTGTTCACCTGCATAGATTGACAATAAATGTAAAAGCAAAATAATTGATTTTCTATGAGTCCATCAATCCACAAAAATAGAAACTAACTGATTAAAATTAGATGCTAAGCCACTGTATCTTTAACGTGAATTGGGTCTGTAAAATTTTAGTACATTTCTCTAGTAAATTTCTATCTCATGTCCCAGGATTTCTAATAAAATCGAATAAACATCAACAAATAAATAGTCATACAATCTCACACTGATTTGAGTTTCAAACACAATAGCAGATACAAAAGAAGTTACGAGAGATAAATAATTGGTTTTCTATAAAATAATACGGTCTCTACATTTTTTTAAAATGAAACTTGCACCTGTCCAAGTTAGTTTCTATATATTTGAGTATTCATGCTCGGTGTTTAGTGATATTTGATGTTTTTGCATGTATTTAATTCTAATCTTATCCATTTATGTATACTGTAAAATACCACTGTTTTTAATATTTATCAATATACAAGTGTTTAACCATAACTTCAATGTGTATGCGATATTTTAAATAATTCAATAGTTTGATGTAAAGAATCCTTTAAATTGTGTTATACTCTTTTGGTTTAAGCACAGACTAATATTATTTTCACTTCCCATCGCTTTTGCAAAATACTGAGACAGTGTCTCTTTTGCGGAGTACAATAAAAATTTTAACCTGTTGGTTTTACTGAGTTGAATATCTTTGCAGATTATGTTCTAAGTTTCTGCAAACTGGACAAAGTAGACACTGTAAACAATCAGAATAAATGTTGACATGAATTGTGCACTCAACTTATGCTCATACTAATCAAATCAATCATTTACACTAACGACATCAATTTATATTGTTCGTTGCTTATTTCACTGCTTCCTTTAATTAGAACATTTAAGTAAATTAATTCAGCTCATAATATGCTTATAAACAGTTATTATATAAATCATATAAACAAATTTCAGAATTTGTGATAGCGTTACAGCCTATGGAAACATAAAATTACTTCTCAAAATGTTTCACTCTTTTTTCTAAGTGTTGCTATACTTATAGATGATTGATAGCTAGAAAACGATTTAGTGATTGATGATATCACCATACCTCTATATTATATACAATAAATTCACAATTAAAATAAAGTCGAAACAGGATTTTCAAATAAGTTCAACAATATGACATTTTCTCTACTTCAAACAGTACGATATAAGTTATGCCGTCTTAAACAAAACCTATTAAACATAAAAACAGAATTCTATTTAAATGCTAAAAGGAAAGTTGAATTTGAATTTAGTATCACAAATTAGCTTGAGTTGGTTAAGCATCCATTAAGAACCAGGAGACAGTAAACAGCTGTTACGTCTTGGCTTAAGACTCCTAACCATTGCACACCAACAACTTTACAAGGGGAGGTAGATCCCAGAACTTTAGGCTTCGCGGCGAGAGTTTATTCGTTATATTGTTAAGCCGGATGGTGCTTAACGGATGGTATTGATAACCTCAGTCGATTCGTAATATATTTGCGCAACCTAATTCATAGCTACCCTGTAGACGAATTGAGCGAACTCCATTGACAATGTCTTTCCACTGGGATTCCAAGAATTGCTTCTTGGAGCTGTTAATAAGTTAGCCAAAATCAAATTCAAACTCAGCAGTATCCACGACACCCACTTGAAATCCTTTTTAACAGTATACAAAGAAATGACTGGAGTTAGAAATATCAACATATGAATGCAAGACTAGCTCAGTGATTTAACGGTTAGGCATATTCAGCAAAATCTGAAGGTTATTTACTCAATCTCCCGGTAGGGTCGTAAAAACACACTGTCGTGGAGTTTTATGCTACCAAGAGATAAATCTCTAGTAACTCCTGGTTGTCAGTGGTTGCTTAACTAACTTTAGGCAATTTGTGATATCAAATTCAAAGACTGAATTCGCCAACTAAATCAATACAGAATAAGATAAAGATATTTTCTACTAGTTTACTTCGTAAACTTGTGAATATTCTTAATGAAAAACAGTTAATCAAACATTATATCTTTATTAAAGCTATTAAACTATGCAGTGCTCGAATAATTTTTGTTAGGTGACTATGTGTTTCTTCAAAGTTCAATTAACTGACGTATATATTTTATAATTTCAACCATACTACATAACTTCTTAATAAGTAATATATTCTACGTTATTATATTCCACGTATTCATGTGAATAACATTTATAAACTGTTTATAAGAGCGATAAAACTAATAAAATCAACCTGAATTAATGCTTAGGCTACATTGTTAAGTATAAATAAAATCATGAATTAGTATGTCACTCTAACAAAAGAATCTTTCTTGTAAACAGTTAATAGCCTAAAACTAGACAACAGTCATACAAAAATCTGGAAAGATAAGATTATGAACTGAGTTATTATATTTTAATTGGCAACATATTAACAAGTAACATCGTTAAAACAAAAGTGATGTGATTTTAGCTGAAAACTCCAAATTGTTTTGTTCACTTGAGTTCTTGCATATCACTTCAGAGGTTAAATAATGATCAATTTTACCGTCATTTGCTGAGTTATTTATTTGATCTGACATCATAAGAAGGTAAAAACCATAAACATTTGACTAAAAACATGGGCATACAATGATTTGATCATAAGAAGTGCGATTAAGCTGAAGTTTATGCATTTCGTCTGATTAGTTTTACCGATATCCTATGATGAGTGTATGATAGGTTTAAACCTATATCATGGCAAATTAACAAAAGCGATGATGCAAAATTGACTTCTGGCCTAAAAATATTACTTATTTATGTATTCTTTCAGAATATGACACCAATTATTTCAAGTATACTACTTTACCGTTATTCTATAGTATTTGCCTAGTTACTGAATAACTTTAGTGCAACTTCAGTATGAGACCAAATGATTATTGTCGATTGTTAGTGTAATATGATGTATTCAACATTGACTGCGTAGTATGTGATATCTTCCTACACTTTCAGTTCCGCAACGTATATATTTGGACATCCTTAGCTCAAATAATCAGTCAAGTTGTGTCATATAGTAGTCCTGCACAATATTTCCTTAATGATAACACATTTCTATAGTAAATGTTACAATAGACATTATTATTTACTTTGTCAGACAATAGGAACAATATTAAATTCACTGTGTATCCTACACCTTAAGTTTGTTGACTACGATGCACACAGTTTTTCGTGTAATACATCAAGACTATGTCAACAAGTTTTAATTTTTGTGTCGATAAATCAGGTGTAGATCATTATTTATCCCATCTGTTATCAAATCGCTATTGATTCCTAAAAATAAATCCAAACATCGAAACGCTATCTAAAATAGGATAAAACCTTATGACATGTGAATGATAATATTGTATATCATGAAAGTTAATAAAAGTTTTTTATAGTTTTGCTAATACTATCATGATAGAAAAACTATTACTTAATATCTACAATCTCTATAAAACTTTATTTCTCCAATTTACTGAGCTATAAACCATCAGGCAGTGTTTCATCGTTTAAGTGATTTAATAATAATGACATAAAACCTACTAATATTAATCAATTGTATTGTCAAAAGTGTTTCGCATGTCATTCACAACATACCACTGTACAATGTTGTTACCGAAACTTTTAATTCCGTTGTTTTATGTGATATAATGAATTGTTTACTGAAGAAAAATGACGACTGAAAAAAGCAACAGTTCAGTTTGTTTTGCAGTTTTAGAGGATCTTTTTACTGCATTCTCTGTGTATAACATTCGTATATTCCTCATATGTCATCTATATGAATAGAGCTGGTGAATGTAACATTAGATTCTTAAATATATTGGCCAAAAGTAATTTCATGCAAAGTAGATTTTAGTTGTTAGAAATCTATTATATTTGGTGTCATTTATGCTTAGTCTCCATTTCGTATGTAATAAATATTCTTGGTATACATTTCATACTTATTGAAAGTTTATGTATTGTAGTATTTTATCTCATCCATATGATCAGTAACCTGAATTTAATAAGTATAATGGTGATTACATGGTTATCACGTTTGTTCGTTATGCATTCGTCTTATTCTGGTCGTTTGTTAGTAACGAAATTTTATTGAACTTTCCATAATATATAAATGTATAATTGTAATGTTCCATTCTATCGCATAACTTCATCCATATCTCTGGTACATCATGTCAATGTTGAGTATCGACTACGATTTCCAACTAGATTTTCTGTAAATATGTTCAAATCCCTTTATAATATTGATGTTGAAATATTATAGGTTGCAAGCAGCTGAAGTGAATCAAACGAAATAAAATGAATTCATCTTATTCTACTCAATTATTTGTTCTTGCTCTTTTCAGAATAATGATAGGAACTCGCTGCTGAAAATTAAATTCGTAAATGTCTCATATATTAAAATTAAGCAAGCATATCGCATCAACTGATAATCTAGCTTACTCCTTCTTAGAGGAATAACTATTAAAATTAAAAAAATTTACAGTGTGAATAGATTCCGGACATCTCACATTTATATGGTGATGCATATTCTACATATTCTACACTACACTAGTATTAATTGGAAATCTTATTTTGAAATTTACATAATATATAAACACGACAATGAAATAAGAATGGAATTGAATCTCAGACTTTCTTAACTGTCGCATAAATCGACATGCAGCGGGTTATTGTTGGTCTATTCAAATTTTATGTGCTTAGAAGTTTCACTGATTGTCTTTCAGCTATCAGTAAAAAGATTTAGATAGAAGATGGAAAAGTATAATTATTTAGGAATGCTTAATTAACCGAAAAACTACATACAACCGATAGCTAATAGATCTGTATAGTGGTATCATCATTATTTGGAAGAGGCGGAAGATTCATTGGTCACTGCCCCTAAAGAAATTTGCATCAACATCAGAGGTGAAAAAGTTGGAGGAGTCTTGCAAAGCATAATACCTTGTAAGAAAATAATTTGATCTTCGAATTATATTCAGAAGTAAAATATATAGGTATGTTTTCTTAATTCCAATCATAAATGATGTTGCAAACTGTGTATACTATAGCAACTGATCCAAAATGTAGATAAAACTTTTTAAGTTAGTGTGTAGCTATTAACTGTGCCAAAATCTTAAAAACCATTAAAATACATCACTTTATTCAGTGATAATGAATATGAGTAATGTAAATAATTTATGATAGAAACCAGTTAGCATCATATTCCATACAGTTTTAAAGTGTGACGCCTTCGAAATAAACTTCATGTTTATTCTAACTAGCAATTACGCAGTAGCAGTTATAGTAACAATTCACCTATATGTAGTGACAAGTATTTTCTGCACGTGATATAGAGAAGCTATTACAATCTTCAACATTCTTAATTCAATCATTGACTAAACACGTGAAACTGACCAAACTACAGGAATTTTTTATGCATTCTGTTGACGCATGAAGCTAACTAAAAGAGTGCTATTTTAGTGCATCTAGAAATACTTTTTTTTGTGATATGATCGTAATAATTTGTAAATTTTCAGTGTTTTTATTAAAATGTAAATTGAGAATATATGTTAGTTAAATTTTATCTTATGGAAAACATGACAAGTTGGTTCAGATCATCAAATTATCCAATTTTAAAAAGGATTTTTAAAGTGCGAAAAGCAGATACATTGAGTTGATTACTTAAGTATTTGTACCGCTAACATAAGATTCTGATAATACTCATTAATAGTTAAAGTTATATGGGATATTATCTGACGAAACTAGTAAATAGAATGACGAACAAAGTTTTAATCACTGCTGACGGGACCAGTTGTTTTTGTTTGATGTGGTTTAGCAGGTACAAAGATTGTGTTCTCATCAGTGTATTATGATTCAAAAGGAACATGATTAAATTAGCAATCAAACATAAAACTGCCATTAGCTACACGCAGAAATATACCTACAAGTTGAACTGGCTAATCTTTCATCTTGATATTTGCTGGTTAAAAAAGCATTGTCACTAAATCCAATGCTCTTGTAGATACATACACTACGATAAATCTATTTTTGGTCATGTAATATTTATAACCGATAGCAATGTACATTGATGTTTTCGTAGTTTATACCTTCTAAATGAGTTCGTTAAAATACACATCATTTTTTAATATTCACACGAAGAATAGACTCAATCCATGCGCAGAATGTTTTGAGAAAATCAATACATCAGTTCCTACCTTTATTACAATAATATGGTGATAGGTGGATGATAGTTACTATAGCTGAATTTCAACAGAAGTAAAACTGGGATGTTGCTGAAAGCTTTTATTACAATGAAATCATAAAGGTTTACAAGTATCTGATAAACAGACCATACAGCGAACATCGGATATTCAAAACTAACTGAATGAGTCCTGAAGTAGAAAACGTATCATAATAGAAGTAAATCCTTATCACTAATAACAGGCACGGACAATTGAACTAATTCGCCTTTTTACAGACTTTGATTCATTGAATATGATATAAAGGTATCAATAAAATTCGATGAGGTCAGTGGCGTAAGAATTCAACCCCCCCCCCCATGATTTGTACTTTTGCGGTTGTTGATGAAAAATTAGCAGGTGAGGTAACATATATATCTTTATGCATGCGATAACTACAAGAAAAATATATATGAGATCATCTATATTTCATTGGAGTTGGGGTAGGAGAGGAAAGAAATAATATTTCTTTCGACTTACCACAAATCAATTCCTAACCTATCAAGAAAATATGAACATGTTCGAAGTCATCACAAAATACTCGTTTCTACTACCTAGATAAAATCATTGGGATAATTAAGATATAATTACTCTTTTTGACAAGTGTTTCTCGTAGTCATCTATTTCTTCTTAGCGTGCAAAGTGACCAGCGGTTTAACTATAAGAAAATCTAATATTTATTATCAAATTCTGATTATACGTATGGTTACTGTTTATTTGATTCTGCCAAACTAGCAAAGAAAATTAAATCTCTGACTATATAGATCAACTGCTTTTACATAATTAGGATTAATGTAATAGGCATATATTTCTTGATTTTGTTTAGTTATGGTAAATTTGCAAAAACTGGAGTATTAAGTCATGAGGCAATACTAACCGATATATTATTTTGATGTGTCTACATACAGCATATCTTTCAAGGAAAATACTACTAAATTTTGGGTGATTTGACTCTTTAAATTCGTAGCTTCAAAGTAAAATCGATTGAAATTACCTAGAATTAAGAAGGGTTATTAACGACGGCTGTTGAAAATTCATTGTTGATACTAAAATGTTCTTGAGAAAACTGCTCATTTTTATAAGAGATACATCAATGTTTTACTGAAATACGTCGTACCACATAAAATATTTGTTTATTCTCATCCCGTGATTTGTTACCCATATTTAAGTTGTGAATAACCGGATTTACTGATACAAGTATTAACTTTTAAATGATTGCTTTTCGAATGCATAACACAACATTACATTACTTACAAGAAACCCTCCATGATTAAGTTTTCCAGAATATGATAAGTAGATTCTACTGTGGTTATGTCAAGCAGTTGTCCATTTGAGGCTTTTAAAACAGAGGAATTAACAGTACTTACGATAGTATTTATTAATAGGCACAAAGGTATACACATGTCACATGTGAATGAAATCTATTTACAATAAGCTTGAACATTTTATGCAAAATCAGATTATGGAAATTGTGAACAGCAATCTGATTAGACTCCACATATATTTACTTGAGAGATAATCCATAATAGTATGTCAATTTTGGTGTTTTTAACTTCCTGGCAATTCATTACATTGTTAAATTCAGTAAAATATATTTATATGATACCGAAGTATAATCTGACTTTTATGGCTTAGAATAGACGTCGGTTACAGAATAGTCCCTTTGGTGACACAAAATGGTTTTGGCCTAACCTTTTGGTTTGCTTAATCATTTTTGTTATATCTCGTACTTGATAACTTGACTAGCCGCAAAACAATCTTAGCATTTAAACGCCTTGAACCCTCCTAGTCGCAAAATCAGAAGACCGAAGACGGGAAAAGCAGGAAACCTTATTCCGGTAAATTTGGAAGTGAAGTCGTGTACAAAATATTCGTATATTTATAGTGACTATTCATCAAATTGAAATAATAAACATTTTATTAATACAATGAAATATTATCAAATATACTCTGTGAGTATAACTTACATTGACTAACACTAATGTGATGAAATTAAGCTTACAAAAATCAGTACAACTTGATAAAATGAACAATTGTATTTTTAGAGATTTCGAATCCTTAACAATTTTACACTTGATAATTATCATAATTTAACGAGTTCAATTCTGATTTATTTTCCACTTTGTTGCATATGTTTATATACTCTGAAAAAGATCTACAGCTTATTATTTTGACAAGTTATCCCAAAATATTTCCAAGAACTACCATTCAATGTATTTACAATCACTTTATTGAAATTTGTAAATCTCATTTTCTTTACAATTTTGCTGTAAAAACAAATTGTCGGGAGTGAGACACTTATCACCAATAACAAGGGATGAATGTTGCGCAGTAAATACATATATCATAAATTGATGGAAGTGAGAATTCTACCATTGGATGCAGACCCAGTGGTGCTAGGAGTTAGGCGCTTTCTGTCAACCTGAAGCCCCTGATGAGGATACTGAAGTAGGCACTGCTGAGGAGTTCCACACAAGAACGAAACAGCTGTCCAGTGCTCCCTAGTTTTCAGTGGTACCCAGCGAACACCAATCTGTGATATATTCAGTCAAATAAAGCAACTAATTGTTTACTAATGAATATACCATTTCCAGGTTTGATAAGATACATATAATAGCTTAAACACAAGAAAATACAATGAGTTTATTGTATTCCGTGAAACCTGATTTTTTTAATGAGTTCAAAGACATGAAAAATGGAAAAACAAGTTTTTATCAAACGTGATGATTTGTTGTAATAATTAAAAAGAAAACAAGAATGCCATATTTTGCTTTAACTCAAACATACTATTGTAAATAATTAGTAACCTTGTAAATAATAAAACTAAAATTTACAAAATAATTTTACACTTTAACATTTAACATTTTATTTTTCATTATGATTTCATCATGCGTTAAATGAATGATAATAATGGTAAGGTGTTGATTGTCAAAATTATCATAGTGTGTTATAGAATGTGCAAAGATTGATGAAAGCATGTGATGCCTATTTAATAATTAGAAAAGTGATGTCAACATCATAATAAACTCAACGTAATTACGATGTAAATGACATATGCATTCATTAGTGATTGATCGTTTAAATTCTCTTCATTTGATTGACATCCTCAGCTCTGACGTGGCTTTCACTGTTCACAAAATAGTACATAAGACATTTTGTACTATCAACAGAAACTTACAATAATGAAGTGTGCTTTGTTTTTCCTATGTTTACTTGTCATTTCCGCAGATATAATGATAACTGGTATGTTCTTCCTTTCACTATAAGGTGTTGAAATTCATATGATAGATTCTATGTTCTCTTTAAATAGACAGGACAATTCATTCTTAGATCTATGGTTATCATAAATCAGTTCAAAAATTGGGTATCATATAAACGTTTATCTTAAAACCGACAAATCAAATGAAATCGGATGAACGATTCAGTTTTAAGTTATGTGATTCGAGTAGCTTGAGTCTAGTGTACTAAAAATGTTGGTTGATTTATTGATTATTGGGTGTATGATTGGATTCATCACAGATTAATGTTGTTAAAAAGTAAATGGAATCCAAGGAGCATTATACAATTGTTTCCTCTTAGTATGAAATTTCTCTGCATTAAATACACCCGAAATCGGACTTTGGGCCTATAGTATGATGAACGCCTAACCCTCTACACAGCTGGGTCATCTGGTGTCCAGTGGTAGAATTTCTATTTTTATCAAGTTGTAGTCTAAAACAGTAAATATTCATTACAATGGTGATACCTACTCCACTGCTGATAAGTCTGAATTTCCCCAGCCACGACTTCCCACAAGAATTTCAAAAACATCTTGAACTCAGTCACAAGGAAACTAAATTTTGCGAGTGGACTAAGTTGGGTTTGCAGAGATAGTTATTAAGCCTAGTTTTTTGAATCCTACCACCAAAACAGAATGTTAGGCATTCGGCAAACTGAAGGCCGTGGGTTTGACTCCCCTGACAGAGTCGAGTATGCCTACTTCTGAGTCCCGTACAAGGACGTAACATTTGTCTAGTGCTCAGTGGTTTTCAATGATACTCAACCAACGTCAATCTACGCATAATCCAATCAATAAAAACTTAATCCTATGCTCTATAAATTCACCCCATTTTAAATACACTACCCAGCACATTAGAGGCTAACTTCAAGATATCCTAGAAGTTCTGGTAAGAAGTTGTGAGTGGTAAAGTTCAGGTTTGTCAGAAGTGAGACACTTATCACCAGTGACAATGGATGAATGACGCACTAAACCACAAACTTTGTTGTATGTCAAAAAGCTGACGCTTACCAGCAAAAGTTACTTTCCCATAGTTTTTCTCTTTAAAATTTATAATAATTTCTTATACTAAGACAAAATATTCCTGTGTCATTGTAATTTATATCGTGTTCAACTATATGCCCTGATTGTCATCTTAATTTCTACTTAATTTTATTTAGAACACATTTTGTTACATACAAATCTGATAGATTAAACCAAAACAACAGATTTAGAATTAACGATACTCATTTAAAATTGAGGTATTTGCAAATTTTTACTAATACTGGAATAAAATATCACAGAAACTGACAATTTGCTAATTTATAACAATGAATATGATTAAGTTCTTGTTCGAAGATGAAGATAATAAATACTGTTGTGTAGAAAATACATTATTAGGCACTTCATAATAAATGATCATTAATAAACAGTAATTTTATACGAGATTGTAAATGTTAATTTAAATAAACAGTAAAAAGTGGCGTAAGTTTTATACTTTATTAAAGTAAATTTTTTATGTAATGTTAGTACATGTACAATTAATCATTTTATTGTCTCAAATAGAGTTTGGTTACATATGTAATATAATTACTTTTTGATTATTTAATGAATAGCTCCGATTAGAATAACTTGTTTAATTGATATTTTGTGTTGTTAAGTAGTAACAGCTTAAAGAGAATAAATTCATTCAAAGAATTATTTAAAAAAACAAGTGATGCTGATCGTTTTGTTGTATAAACTATTTATTAGTAAGAATTGAAAATTCATAGAAATGAACTTTTTATTCGAACTACTATTCATTAGGAGGACTGTATATAAGCCTAATAATAACAGAAGATAAAGTTTTCTCTGTGATTTTGTTTTGATAAACATCAAGTTTAATTATAAACAACTTCATGAAGCTGTATACAACTTCTCAGATAGTATGGTTCATGTATTTATATTATTTTCTCACTCACCTGTTTAACTCTAAATTCTGTGTTAAAGCAATTTGTCACTACATTATGCACTGAAACTAGTTACAGGCTACGATTAGGATTAGTTGATGTCACTGTAATTAGGAATGACTAAATTTTCAACATTATCTACCCACATATTTTTATCAAGATAACTTTGAAGCACCCAATATATAGTATTTATGTAGGCTATAGTTTAATATCACATGGTGTAGTTTAAAAAACAACTGTTTTACAAAACTAAGCAACATAATCACAGCGATGTTTGATAATATGAAGAAATAAACTGTATTACCACTTAAACATACATGAGAAATTCTGAATTCAACAGCACATAAAAGCTTAATCAAATCGTAAGATATCTTATGCTCGATAACTTGACTTAAAACATATCTATGATTGACCTTATATCTGTAATAATCCTAACCTTCATTATAGTGAATTCAGCACAATCATAAATCGTTCATCTTTTACTTAAAACAGGGTGCACCCGTAAGTAATAAATACTTTAAAAAATTCGACTTACAACTTTCCTTTACTATTAAGATAAAAATGTTTAATGAATTTTAACAGTCGCATAAAAGAAGCATTTACATCGAAATAATAAGAAAAGTATCTGTTCAAATTGGATTGTGACTGGCAAGTGGAATCCAGGACGGGCGTTTCATCGTATTTGGAACTCGTCTACTGGATGTATCTGCATCCCAATTTTGATGTTCACGGTGGGATTTGAACTCAGTCCGTTTCGTGTCAAACGCCACCACGTTCATCACTAGACTGCTGAGTCCAAACAGTCATACTTGTGCGACGGACGCATTGGTATTAGGATGGACTTGTAAATTTCCGTTGATTTGTTATGGACCGAAGCTGGTCGGTCTCTGTTGCTATACTTCCATCCTGAGCGGATTGCCTTGATATAGCAACAGAGACTGACCAACTTCAGTCCATAACATATCAAGGAGAACATACAAGTACAACCTAATGCCTGTGCTCCCGTTGTACAAGTGAGACTGTCTGGACTCAATAGTTTAGTGGTGAATGCTGCGAAGTTTGAAACAAAACGGACTGAGTTCGAATCCCACTGTGGACATCAACTTTGGAATGCAGGTACATCTATTCAGCGATTTACAAATAGGACATAACACGCGTCCTGGATTTCACTTGCCGGTCACAGTTCAACTTAAATAATACTCGTGAATAATCGCTATATTCAGCCAATTCGCTCAGAATGTACATACAGCAACAGAGACAGACCAGCTTCAGTTTATGACTAGTCAACTGTAATATATAAGTTCATTCTAAGAAAAGTATCTGATTTGATAAAATTCTATTTCTCATGGGTTCGAAGTTAAAATTCTAAAAGTATAAGCATAACTTAGTTCACTAATCTGTTTCAAGACTGAAGAAGTGTTTACGATGAGTAGTGAACTTAATCACTTTTAAAGGTGATATAAAGTAAAATGATAAAAACAACTTTCTAATAAACTGCCTTTTGTAATTACACTGTTGAAATGTATAGAAGAAAAATAGTTTGATTGTTTTTTTTACAAATTCTTGTTTTATTTCAAACAGTCTGAATTAGTAAGTGGTAACTAAATATTTTGTAAAATAAAAATTAATAATTTCATTTGTTAACATGAATTGTGAATAAAGAAAATTTTAGTCCTCAAAAGTGTTTACTTTTACAAAAGCCAGCCATGGTAAATTTCATGTGTAGGAAGTACATAAGCAAAGTTTGCCACTATCATAAGGTAAACTTTTATCAGAAACGTAGTATAAATATGACATGAAAATCATATTTAATTTGATTATTAATTGATGTTCGTATGCATTACATTTATAGTAACTGTAATAAGTGAATAAAATGATTTTATAAATTATAACGGTTTAGCCAATACAATCATTGATGTATTGTAAATAAGGTACATGAATTTCACTGAGATTTAGGAGAGCATTTAGTGATGAAAGTTACAGCACTCACTTATCTGTGTTATGGTTAAGAGAAATTATGAATTCTCAAAACATCTTGTTTATCGACCATGTATTTTATGACTATGGTTATCCTTGATGCTATTGTTAGTAAATCTGGTGTGCTTAGATTAATATGCCTATACCTGGTGAAAGGTTGTCTTTTATTTAGAGAGAGGAATATGTATTTCTTTTTTTCCTCACAGTTCAATACAACTTGCTACTTGGTAATATAAAGAGGATTGACTAAATAGTGTAAAATCAATTAACATAGTTTGAAAACTTTAAACAGCTTCGACATTTTTATTCCACATTACTTTTTTCATTGGATAGTAGCCTTATGACGTTACATTTCTTTGTATTAGTCTGTTATCTGAGTATGATAAGAAGAAATTAGTGTTTATCGTTGATAACTCAACAAATTTTACTTAATTAACTTTAGAATATTTACGATTGTCATTACTATTTGTTTATATTTTATTCAGAATCTAATGAATGATCGTGGCACTAATAGAGAGGACAACAGAAGAAAAGACTATATAGTACGTAGTAGTAAATGCTTCTGATTCTATAGAAAATCTCATTTGTTATTTTCATTAATGAAATTATCTATCAACTACACTTTAAACAAAAGATTCCAAATATTCTTCTGATAGTACATCCAATCTGAAATTAATTTTAATAAATCAAACAACGCATTATTTATTAAATAACACTTCACCATGTGGTTGAACTACAAACAACATAGTATCGTTTCATTTAAAAACAGTGACATATCAATAAAAGTGAATAAACAGATCAATGTAAAGCGTTTCTGAGTTTCAACAAACCTACCACTGGTACTTTCCCAATTAACAGACTCCAAAAGATTTGGAGATCAGTTCAAAGTGACTTTTTACGTAATAATCACTTCCATATTTCCAATATGCAATAATAAATGAACAGGTTTCTTTGAATTCATCATTATTTTTCACACTTAAAATAAATAAAGTGATTTTCCTTTATATTGTCCACCATGCTATAAAATAACACGACCGACGTAAAGATTATTAATTCTTTAGAAAGATTTTGAAATGGTATTTAACTACCCTAACCTAACTATTTTATTAGGGTGACTATTTATCTAGTTAATTTTATGATCACCCTACGAAATCAGAGCATTTTCAGTAATTTTTTTCACCAGTTTTAATTTTTTACAAAATCACTGAAACAAACTAATTGGTAGTAAAAGCGATAGACCTAAAGAGAGCCAATACTAGATATTCACATCTTGTGGAATTGTGATACCTTGGTAAATGAAGGTAAATGTGTTACGCAAAAATAAATCTTATGGAAAATAAATCAATAATCTATTTTGTGGTATGAAATATATCTAACGAGATTTTTCGCATTGCCAATAGATACTATTTGTAAAGTTTTGATTAATTCAAACATTCGATTTGAGTGCTCCGTCAATATTGATTAAATACAGTTTTTGCCTGTTATAAACAAAATTAATGAGACCTTTCATTGGCTAAAGCTATGAAAACAAAATGAAAAAAATTTTCTACCGCCAGTCTAAGAAACCAAAAATGTTAAGTAATTCCTCAGAGAACAGCATATTACTAGAGTGTAGGAAAGTAAATATCAGAAAATACTGACATGATTTCAAATCCACGGCATCATGCTGATAAGATATCAATAAAGTTATTCTAAATGTAGCTTCATAATCGTGTATTATATTACATCCGTTACCATTTAATACTTTTCCACAGTTAGAACTAGTTGGCAATGTAACCGGTGAAAAGTAAGTTCACATATTTTGTTCGTTTGTAATTTGTTCAAGTAACATATTCATTTAGTCATTGATAGTTTATTGATGAGCATTAATGAAATGCAAGCATTAACACTATTTCCAGTTATCAAATAAAAATAAAATCTGTAATAACAACTCGCTTGTAAACTAATAATCATCAGAAATATTATCGTTTTACAATTTTTTACTTAAGAATGTGCATCACACATGTTTGCAATTAAAGTGTTAAAATTAGGGGAAATAACTTTTATGAGTTTAAATCAGAATTAGTGTTTCAATGTGCACTTATGAATTAGTATTATTACCAGACCCTAGACACTAAATAATATTGTATTTTTTTTCACTGCATTCACTTTGAGTTTCACTCAACAGAATTTCTTTTCTTAATGTTTTTCTAGGTTAAAGTAATTAACGCCACTACTTCACTATTATTTTATGAAGAATCCCAATTATTGTCTTCGGATAACTTCAAACGTTATACATTTCGATTTTTGTTTTACATAGTCCAAGAAGCCCACATCAACATATGCATATTTTTTACTTAGTAACAAATAAAAAATTCACTTTAAATCTATAAATTGTACTCGAAGATATATTTTCATAATTCAAGAAGCAGTTATTAGGAACTGAAGAGTAAATTATATCAAAAAATATAATTAAATCAAATCAATATTGGTCAATTAATAAACAGATAGAAAATCAAAGTGACAACGAATACTAAACTTCACGAATCAACAAAGGTTTCATGGACTTTGGAAATTTCACTGATGAGGAATTGTTCATTTAGACATTTAGAAAACATAAATAGAGAAACAAAACATTTCTTTTCGGTCAATTTTTTATTGAAGTTCTACAATTATATGTGTATAATTTACATTGATAAAGCAATTCGTAGTGTATTAGTTAACTATGCTAGTACGCCAAATGTGTTTACCAAATAATTGCGAACAATTAGTAAAGTAATTACGACATGAAAGTGAACTATGTAATTATAGTCTTTAAAAGTATAAAAATAGAATAGTCATTGAATGAATTGTCACACTGTAGAAAGCAGTATGTATTGAGAGAATTACAAGAAATCTAGTGACTAAAACTGTTACAAAGGAATTAAGTAAAAATTAAGAGGTAACAAATTTCGTATTTATGAAAGGAATTAAAATTGTGATAGTTATAGTAGTAATGAAAGAAGTGATTGTAATAAGTCATTTGTAAACCATCCAGAGATTCCTGAAAATTTCTAAAGTTAGAATCAGCAATGTCATTAAAATGGTATGGAATGAAATTGTCTTGTGCTTGATCGTTATCGAGTTTCTACAGGAGGCAAACTGCGCAGATAGGTCTTAGAGTATTCAAGGCTTTAACAAAAGTGTTTAGTGAGGTCCTTTATGTTTTTATGAAAATAGTTGATAATAAACACTTAAAATTCTGCAAACAACTATTTAGTATAATTTATCAGATTCCACCATCTTCATCCACATATTTTACTCTGTACACCTGACAATACGAGACTTCACAACCTCAGAATTCAGGTACGACAGAAAAAAAATAAAGGCCCCACTATCCCTTATTTAGTACACTTTTTGCACGATATAAGTTTTAAAGGCTGATCTATTTAGTAACTTACGCTATTAAGAATACAAATTATTGCGTAGTGTAAGGACTCCTGATTCTTATAAAACCTCCATCAAAATTTTATTTATGAACATATACATTTTATACCTTATTTTTGTTGGCATTATCATATATATATACATACATATTTCGCTAGAAGTATACTTGGTAAAATAGCAACTTGTTGATAAATATACCATATGGTGAACATTTGTATCATTGTAAACAGTGTCTAGCTACTATCATTATTATAAGTAGTACATTTTAAATATGTATTGTCTTGTAATTTGTTAATACAATGATATACAATCAATTAATAGACTTCCTCAGTGATGTAACTTAGCTCTAGAAATTTTATTAGGGATAAAAGTAGCTTCGATTGGTTTAAAGTTTTTATTTGAAATTAAATTCACTTTAATTTTACTGTAAGTTAAAGTATAATGTTGAACGTTGTTAGTCCTTGAAAAACTATTGTGAAATAGCATGTAATGCATACTTTAGAATTAATAATTTATGTATGATGTTAAATATGAATTACATTCACTAGTACTTACATGAGGTAAGACCCCTTACTATTGACAAGATTTCAATTAGTTGAAATTGTAACTAATTTGGCCAATAATTGTATCGACTTTGAAATGCATCAGTTAGTAAAGAGAGTTAAGTTTGCGTCCCTGTATAGAATTAATCCCAGAGAATAAAGCAGACGGTGAAGCTCTCTTTTTTACATTACCTTAAAATTTTAAGGCACTCCCAGATCCCTCAGATATACAACATTAATTTCAATAATTACTGGAAATTTTTTCGAAGTTTGGATCAATATTGTATTTAAACTATGTTCAAGAAATAGTCAATGGACGGTGTCCATAGTTAATGAAAATTATCGTCATTAATGGAATAATAAAGTGAGTGACGGCCAGTCGTAAAACTTTTGATGAACTGCAAATATATAATAGGTTGATGCTAATATGTCTTTAAACCAGGATAATTCTACATTAATTCAGTTGCTTATTGAATTCTGTCAGACGTTTCTAGAATATTAATACAAAGATTACTGAAATCAGATGCAAACCACCTTAGAATTATTTCGTTTATTAGTCAGCATACATTTTTCCCTACGTGAATTCAGATTGTCATAAAGTAAATAGTAAATGTTGAATGTAATCTAGGCATAATTAAAAAACACAACAGTGGTCACGAGTAATTACACAAAAAAGCGATGTTGATGACTTAAGTTCTCACTTTCCATGCTTTTTCACGATTTTCTATTTTTTACCAAACAATAAAAATTAATACTATGTGAGTAATTGTATCGTATCGTTGTCGATAATGAAACGTCAATATAACGATATGCGCCTCCTGAATATTGCTTGCGAGCCACAACCTCGTTTTAACAATCCACTTTAGTTTTCATCGGAATCACTAATATTATGTTTCTTGTATTATATACAAGACCTAGGTAAAAGTAAACTTATAAACTAAAATATATGCAGACAATTTACATTTTAACTTTTCTATTTGTTTGACTTTGTATTACGCATGTGCTCGGTTAATAAAGATTATTTTACAACTTGACTTAGCGACATATGTATCTGATATCTGAAAGCCTTACAATATTTATCCAACATCGTCACTCAAAAACTTGATGTTTTCATTGCGCTTGTAATCATTTGTTTTAAAAGTTTCGCTATACTGTTAAAAAAAGTAGTTATAAAACAATAAATAACCAAATACCCACTACTTATATTGAATAAAGAAATGCCAAAAAAGTGCAGCTTAGATTATAAATATTCAAATGGAGAGGTTCTAACTGTCAAAAGTTTTTGTTTGTCACTTAGCACATGACTGAAATTTCCATTTTAACCATGGAGCTGTCCGAAAGTGATATAACTTTCAATCTATGTTACGAACGAAAGTTTAATTTTGGAACTCAGTCATAAGTTTAAGAGCTATTATCTTAGTTTCTGTGTACAGTTAATGAGGATGAATATAATATTAAAAAATGCATTTACTTTATATTTACTTCACGTTAACTCAGAAAATGGTAACGTTTAATAACAACAGCTGGACTGATGGGAGATATAGTTTCACACTAGTTATTAGTCCAGTAAAATGAGTAGACATTGGTATTTATTTTAATCGGAATAACCAATATCTTTTATGCATACATTTACAGTTATTTATGCAAATAACTTGAGAAGCATGAAGAATCTATTCTGGTTCTTACTTCAAACAAAATTAATAAATGTATTTTAGTAATTTTACGGGTAATTTAACATATGAAAAAATTCTTTTAGATATCGTTTTATATTTTTTCTTATAGTCAGAGAATAATTTTTTTTAGCTTATGCTTAGAACAATTAAATTTTAAATAGAATAATTGTTATTCATTTCTATTATTGACTAATGGTAATAAGAATATACTAATCAAAGCAACTGAAGTTATGTTAGTCAGGCACATAAAGTAAACAATGGATAACTTATGAATCCATACACCTGAATGTTCTTACTCGAACTACAATGAGCAGAAAATATATCATAATTAGCTACTAGTTCTCTGAATATCCATTAATAGCTATTCCGAGAGATTATTACCACATATTTTAATAGTGAGTGGTCAATATCAAGAAATTTCTCAGTACTAATGATCTCATGGCCATAGAACAAAAAGGGAAATCGAAAGATGGTTGTTACGTTCATAATAAGTAATTTCACACGAAAGACTTGATAAAAATATTCGGATTGTTAAGGAGTTAATTCATCTGTAATTCTGGATGTGAAGTTGCTTTAAGAGGATACAATCTACGAGGAAAGGTGACAAGTAACATTAAAGTCCATTAGGGAGAAAAGGAACTAAAAAATTCGTTTTTTATTCAAAGTCGTAACTTAAATAATGATTTTTTTTTTATTTTTTTGGTTACCAGTGGCCAAAATAACCACTGAGGCTTCTCCAATAGATGTGTAAATATAAACTTCATGAATAATCAAATTTCATTTTAGGTATATAGAGAATAAATTAATGATAAACAATAAACTGATTTCCTAGGATTCTGAAAGGCAAATTAAAGAACCTTCGTAGATATCAAGTTAAAGTAGATTTCTGGAGATAAGCGTTAAGCTTAATTGTTTGTATTCGTCAAACAGTGACAACAGATGATCAAAGCGATGAATCACAGATTTGGATGTATGTCAAAAAGCTGGTACTTAAAACCAAAAATTACTTTCCTATAGCTTAACTTTGCAAAATTTACAATAATCTCATATTCTCAACATATTCATATATTAAGACAAAATACCCCTGTGCCAGTGCAGTTTATAACATATTCAGCTATATGCCATGAATCTTAAAAAACGTCATTCTAATTTCTACATGATTTTGTTTACTTAAAATGTTAGTTTTTTGCACCAACCAAAGCCAACGAGAACTGGAAAGCTCCTTTTTTTCTAGTGAAGGATTCCTGAGTGGTCGGCACTCTCGACTCCACCATAATCGGATCTTACGCCATGAGGTTGGTGAACGTTTAACCTTCTGTCTTAGTGGGACAGCGTTTAATAATAGAATATTGAAAATAAAAATTAACGTTTATCTCCACAAAACCACCTTAATTTAATTGCAACAATCAATTCACTAATGATTAGCTTTAAAATGTTTCCTGAGTTTCGGCGGAAAGTCGTGAATGGTGGAATTCGAGCTTGACAGGAATACGGTATTTATCGCGAATGACAGTGGATGATTGTCATGCTATATCACTAATTGATGGCGGTTGGAATTCTACCAGTGGACGCCGGTTGGTCTAGGGGTACAGAGGGTTGGGAGTTCATCAACCTGAAAGCCGTGGGTTCAATTTCTGACAGGGTCGAGGATGCGCGCTTCTGAGGAGCCTCATACTAGGAGTAAAGACATTTTCAATACCTCCATTAAAGTAATTTCTGAACCAAACATTTGATATAATTGTAATCCCATGTGTTATTATTATCAATAATTTTGTAATTATATAGTGAGTTAGTGTACAACAAACCTCATTATACAGATAGTTAATTCACTCCATTGCATATATTTTGCATTTTCTGACCAAACAATTTATCTATATGAATGCTATACTCGTTAATCTCAGAACTTCAACTGTTATATGAACTCATATAAATTAAGATCACATGGTTATCATTTTAATAACAACAAGTATATTTTACCGCAGATACGTTTATTTAGCAGTAATTATTAGTTTTAGGGGCACAGTAATTAAACCTAAGGAAAAAATTATCAAAAAAGAATAATGTTCGTGTAAATATAGAAATTTGTAAACAATTAAAAAATAGTTCATGCACTTAACGATTAATTTAGATTAAACAGGCTAATCACTAAGTTATTCAGCTTAATTGTATGGTGGATTGTGAAGAACTTGCCTAATTTTTCTTAAAAAAGTACATAATTACATTCTGTCTTAAATCACTTTCGACCCACTGGTTACTATTTATAATGAAAACATTTTAGTTAACATATTCTTAATGGAAATTTTGTTGAAACCTGTATTTCAGTGGCACTGTACTTCAATGAATTTGATAGTACCCTCAACAAGTTCATGTTATGACTAACTGATTGTTATAATAATCTGAATTCCGTCGTTTTTAATTTTTTAAAATTAATTAATATGCCAACTTATTGTGTCTCATTATCATACAGACTTAGTTTTTATTCACTTATATGAAAACAACTTAAAAGTTTTGAACGTTCACTGGAGTTACTTATTTCTGAAATAAGTAGTTAGCTGTTTTTGTAATAAATTGGCGAAAGTAGCCAAAAAATTCATAGGTGTTGAAATAACATACATATCCTTTTCTTTATGACTTATAGAGATCACCATTAACCAGGTTACTCTGAAGTATATGTTATCAGCTTCATCACGATGATTCACATTATAATCGTGATCTAAAAACTGTATTCTATTATTGGGAAAAACTTGTATATTCCCGTTGATTTGTTATAGACTGAAGCTGGTCAGTCATTGTTGCTATATGTGCATCCTGAGCGGATTGCCTCGATATAGCGAATTTTTCACAATTGTGACTGTCTGAACTCAGTAGTTTAATGGTGAACGCGGTGGCGTTCGACACGAAGCAGACTGAGTTCAAATCCCAGTGTGAACATCAACATTGGGATGCAGGTACATCCAGCCGATGAGTCCCAAATAGGACGAAACGCGCGTCCTGGTTTCCACTTGCCAGTCACAATCCAACTTATATAATACTTGTATTCCATTATGTTAAGTTATCAAATGCATATTTTACAATCATGTATCCACTAACATTAATCCTTCGACTGTTTACAACATCATTAACTTGTAGGCCACACTTCTATTACAGACGGCAGTAAACATTAACATCTACCTGTAAATATCTTTAGGTAGTACACATGTTAACGTCTTATATTTCCACATACTAATTCGACTCCGTAAAAATAAAGCAAAATAGTTTTTCCTTTGAATAGAACTATGTAGGAACTAAGCGAGTTGTATACGAATTCAGGCCTCTAAAAGAAACCAATTCATTCAAAACGTATTAAGGAAATTCAATAGCTCGGTTATTATATCAACTAAGAACTGCAAAAACTCCAGCAAGTCTCTAAACATCCCCCTACTGAGTTAATTAAGATTAGCATAATCTCTAGGCCATCTCCAGGTAAACAGAAGTAATGGTATAAATTCCGATTTCTAGTAACCTGTAATTGTTTATGTTAATGCTATTTAGCTCAACTTTAACATACATTTATTTGTAATAGACTGTCTGTGTTTTGATTGGATCGATAAAAGGATAGCAGTAGAATTCTAATTTCTTAGTGAGAATCCTTCTAAGAAAGCCAAATATTAGAGCTTAGCATCAAAACAGCAAGTATAAAACAATGCAATTATCGCAACAATACAAATGAGTAACAAAACGGATTATTCCCAATAACCAAATATTAAAATATCGATTTAATCATGCCTTACTTTAGAAAGTGAAGTCTTCTCATCTTCACAATCTAGAAAACATAAATATTCATTTTTACGCTAAACGTTTTGATACAAACTATTTTCTATCCAGTATTAATTAAACTAAGATCTTACATTCTTTTGCATTTTTTTTACTAAAACTCAATTTAGTATAAACTTTGAAGAAATTTTTTCCTTATTAAAACTGATAAAAGTTCAATAAATATTTTTTCAGTACATACCATGATTTTCTTTAAGACTTACTTATTAAATTTAAAAGTAATTTTATACACCACTCAATTTTAAATAGATAATTTAATAATATGCTAACGTTATTTTATAAACGGTTACGACAGTTAATGTATACACACGTCAATGGTTAACGCACATCTTCACTTGTATATAGTTTTTAAGAAATAACAAATGAATCGAATTTCGTATGACGGGAGAACCTGAGATTGTCAACCAGTAGAAACCCAAAAATAGTAGAAAGTATCTTTGTCCTAGTATATTACTTCCCAATAGTGTGCATCCCATGTCCATACAACTGGTCAAAGCTAAAACATTATTAACCCTTCGACGACTAAGCTTGTATTAAATAGTCAACGTTTTTAAATAAGATGACTTTACTGTACTTTGAGCGACTTCATCTATTGACTATAGCAAGTAACTGGACAGTGCAATCATTCAAATGCAAATGATCCAAAAACCGTACTTTCATTCTAAAAATTACACTAAATAGACATGGAAATAACTGGAGGATAATCGCAATTATAAAAACATTCTCTCCAAATATTTTCATTTGTTCTTATTAAAACGCTTGTTGAAGAATAAATTATTTCATTACATTCAACATTTCCTATTGTAACGTAACAATACTGAATGCAGCTAATGTTTCGATTACATTTATAAATTAGAGCTATTTCACACTATGACATAAAATATAAACATATTTTAAACATGTAATTAGGAAAATAGAAATTTTAAATAAAGTTTTATGAAATTTAACTATGTAACGGTTTAATAAATACTGCGATTCCACAATCTTTACAATGTTTATTCTGATTGGTCAGATATTTTATCCAATGAAATGAGAGAATTTCAGATAAAAATATGTATATTTTTTTCATTTGTAAATTAATATAAAGTTTTTGTTTTAATTTTGTTTTAAATAAATAAATAAATTTTATAAAGTATATTTATTATTGTTTATATTAACTATTGAAAAGAATTACAAATACAAAATACATTGTTGACTAATTACTATGCAATAAAAATGTAGTATAATTTATCAAGTGCAAATTACACAATTCAGTAAAAAAAGAATTATGTATAAATTTACTAGAAATTTTCTTAATATTTTTAACATAACAACTAGATTTTTAATTTTACACTTATGTTATTTAAGTAAGTGATTTTTGTCTGTTTTAAATATTTCATGTTTTTGTTTTAAATGATAAACATTTTATTAGGATGAACTTGCATATTCCCCTTGATTTGTTATAGATTGAAGCAGGTCAGTCTCTGTTGCTATATGTGCATTCTGAACGGATTGCTTCAATGTATAGAATTATTCGTAGGTATTATTTAGTTGGATTGTGACTGGCAAGTGAATAATTTGCTGTATCGAGGCAATCCGCTCAGGATGCACATATAGCAGCAATCACTGACCAGCTTCAGTTTATAACAAATCAATCGAAATATACAAGTTCATTCTAATACCTACGCGCCGGTTGCACAAGTGTGACTATCTGAACTCAGCAGTCTAGTGGTGAACACTGTGGCACTTGACACGAAACGGACTTAGTTTGAATCCCACTGTCAACATCAATATCGGTATGCAGGGACATCCGGTCGATGATTCCCAAATAGGATAAAACGCGCGTCCAGGATTCCACTTGCCAGTCACAATGCAACTTAGAAAATTATATTCACTTGAATAAATGAAATTTTTTTATTAATATTTATTCACTCTACGTTTAATGCAATTAATGAAAATATGTTTAAATGTGTCAAATGATTATCAAAATTGGCTAATACTTCGCTTAGGGTAGACCATTTATCATTGAAGCTGATGAAAGAAACTTTAACTATGCCTTAAGATTCTACGTTAAATCGATAATAATCAAAGTGCTATTATTTTACATGTTGAGTTTATCCCGCTTATCAAATATGTAACTAACCTATGAAACATTATGCATAGATCCACACTCAAATTATGATAACTTCAGTTTCATATACTGATTATCTAACTACTTACCTTGATAATAAAAAATAAGTCTATAAGTGCTATCAGTTATTTATCTATGTCTGTTTCATATAGACATTCATTTCTGGTGACATGCAAATTAAATTATTTCATTAGAATTTTTCGTTTAACATAACTCAGTTACATTATTCACTAAAAATCTCCTTCTGATTGTGAACATTATATGTATTCATGTAGTATTTGATTGCTTCAGACGTTTTTACTTGAAATTGATGATATTCACTTTGAATATAAGCTGACATCAATTTTAATTAAAACAAAACGATTTCCTTTAAAGTTATTTTATTTAATATTGAGTGAAGTAGGCAGTAAACTGTGGATTACTACTGAAGGCGAATTATCTATCCACAAGGTGCTCGGTACTTACCATGCTGTTTCATGAAGTTAAATCAAAGCACGTAATACTTTGCAATAATATATGTAGGTTTGACGATAAAATTAATATGTTTTTTGAAACTGTAGAGTGATTGGAGAGTCGGTAGTGTGGCTTCAGGAAGTAAATGGTCGGTATTTTTCCAGTGTCCATGTCAGTGTATACTAAACTTAGCAATATTAATTAGAATAAATTGTTAAATTACGTGTTTGTTTTTTAGAGTTTGTATGATTGCCAACACATCATAAATGTTTACTGATATTGCCAAATTTTAATTAGCATATTAAAAGTATGGTGAAACTTATTCGAAAAAATTCAGCCCTAAAGACTTACGAACGTATTCTTTTCTGATCATACATAATCAGTGAAAGTACAACATGAAAATCATTGTTGTAATGCATTGAAAATATAGTGAAAATCAATTAGAAACGAATGCTCTCTGATATACGAATTACAGATTATAGTTTTTAATTTCCATCCACCTTCCAGTCAACAAAAATACAAATGAGGTATGCCATTAATGCAGTTATACATCATAAAATTCGTCTTTTATTTATAAATTTACAAATAAGAAATCAAGATTTGAACAAGTAAATGAAGGGGGTAAACTGTAATAAAATAATTAATCGTGTAAATCATATTCTAAAAATTAGGTATGTATCACTTCGAAATAATTTCAGTATAAAACAACTATTTGATCTAATAATAACAAATTTGCAACAGAATAATTAAACCGAACATCTCAACTTATATAGTAGTGTTCGCTGAAATTATGACAAAGCTCTTGAACTAGTTGGCATATCAAATCCACGTAGTGTTCGCTGAAATTATGACAAAGCTCTTGAACTAGTTGGCATATCAAATCCACACTGCTTACTAGATTCTTTCTCCTACTTTAAAATGATGTCATAGCATTATATTAGATTAAAGTAAAAAAATTTTTGATGCTCCATCTTCTAAGCCATTAGAGGTAGGTACTTTATATATCGATCAGAAAACAGTGCACCCAGTATATAATGATGTAGAATAATTCAATTTTTCAGTCAAATTTAACAATCACTTCTAATCGTTTTTGCTAGTAAGGAAAATACTTCAACGTCTGGAGTTACTAGAAAGAACTCGAAAAGATTGACGCAAAATTTTCCGAGAAAGCGTTGATTAGCACGACTTTTGGTTTGTAGAGTCTAATATTGTTAACAGTTCAGTAGATACGTTCTTAAATCATGTAAGTAAACAATTGCTTTCCTCCCTACAAACTAAAACCTTTTACTATTCTTAAAAGAGAATCATATTTACACACCAGTTATTTCAGCGCTTTCCAGTTAAAAAAATAAAAATATCAAATAGTCAAATTATTTCCGTTTGTAAGCTAAGCTGATATATACGTATATAAACAAATATAATTTAACTTGTACAAAAAGATATACTTTGTGTTGACTTTAAAGGATGATTTATATAAAATTGATATATGTTTTAAATAATAAGTGAGGTATCTTTATTCAAATCAGTTAGTTATAATGCGTAACAATAATGCAATGATTACTTATGTCAACTAGATGTATCTTAAGTGACAGTAATTGGTTTTATTTACTGGTTTACTTATTCATCATAAATATTTTCTTAATCTTCTATTCTTTAGTTATCATCATATTGTTTTGTTCTTATAATGGTTGATGTTATAATTGATTATTGAAAATAAATTCCATTTACAATTTTTTCAATCTTTAATTTTTTTTAAATTGAAATTATTGTTTATAAATTTAATTTATAGATTGTAAAATTTGTTTTCGTTATACAAATGATAATGACAATATTTCAAAGAAAACACTGCTGTATACTGTCTTGCTTTTATTTGAATTAATAGAGATATTCATTAATATACGTAGAATGCTGTTGTGTATTTAATGGTATTTGAAAGGGGAGTTCAAACGTAAACATGAATATTTAAAGCAGTTTTCTTAATATTAATTTTCATTTATTATTTTTATTCGTCATAAATTAATCTGGGGTTTTTATCAGTCCAAATAAGCATTGGATCATTAAACAGCATAGGTGTCAGGACCACTGGGCTGGAGCGTAGTGGTAAAATCTTCATTTGAATCTGTTTGTGAAATACTGTAAGATAATCATATTTCCGAAATATGAAAGGTTCTAGGTGCTATAAATGAGCGAGGCCGTGGGAGTACACTGTTAAGTGATCTCATTCTGTTTACCTAATTGTACCTAAGAGACATCAAAATTCGACGAGTAAAAACAGAAAGTAGGAATATAATAATTCTTCCTCTTTATCCATTCCACGTAACCCAAGGAATCCACATCTGCGTTAACAGCATGAATAAATGCAAAGCGTCTCAAATGACAACTAATTTGATTATATGAATTTCAGTAGTTGTTTTATACAAGTCATTTCAAAATATTTGGAAATTTTTAAACATTTAGCAGTATACTATTCTGAATATAATTCTACCTTAGTTTAAGCATACTTCATATCGGTGGGTGTATCAATATGTATTTTTCTGTGTATAATTTTAAGCATGGGGAACGTAACCGATGAATTCGTGAGAAAATTATAAAATAGGCTATTATCAATTCTATGTAACCGTGTCGTGCGCTCAACGCTCGTGACGATCATTGAGCATGAAACTAACAATAAAAACTAAAAAGCAATTATTTTTATTTTCCACTGAGTTCAAATTATCCTACTTAGTTTTTGCTTCACTCTTTAGTATTAATTTCAGAACCATTACAAATTTGTTTGTCATAATTTTCAACTACTTATTCATTCTATTCATAATCTATCATCATATGTTTTCTTTTTGAAATATGAAGTATGACGGTGTGCAAAGGAATGAGTATATGCTAGATTAATAGTTTCTTTTTTTTTCTCTTTACCTCTCTATCAAATGACATCTGAAGATAAATTAGTTTTTAATAATTGATAGATTAAACAAATTCATGTTTAAAAGGGTTATTGAGAAGTTATTCAATTAATTTTTTGGCATATACAATAAACAGTTCTTATTGTTTAGAAATTCAATCTGTTTGTTTAAAAGTACTTCCTTTTGTTTATGACAAGTCTCATATTATTACTTATTTATTGAAGAGTGATATTATACATTTATATAGTAATATACAGAATAACAGCTGAATTTTTTTCTATTTATAAAGGTTCCATATAAATGTATACACTAACAGTAAAATCAATTTAAATTATATATGACAATTACTATTCCTCTGGTGACATAGATCTAAATGAATTTGTTTATCTAGCTGGAAATTGTTTGCATAAAAATAGGATAATCTAGTTTCAAATATCTGATACCATATACAATACTCAATCAATAAACGAAGTGTAAAGTTTAGAGTATAACGTTACACTATCTTTGTGGCAAATATCAGTGGTCTGAACCAATCAAACATTCACTAAGCATTTATTAACATGTTAAACACCCAAGATGTATTAAAAATCCAGCGTAACTAATAAATTAAGCGAAGGACAGTGAGATATATTCTGTTAGTTTAGTACTTCACAAATCATATTTCATAAGTGAATTTATGTACTTCATACCTAATGGAAATAATTCACGTTGGTAGTCATATAGCTCAAAGTTAAGGTAAATATTATGTGAACATGTAACTTTCTAGATAATAAAAGAATAAATCAAAGATAAATATAAAACAATAGTCTTTTAATTAATGGATTACTTTGACTAGAAAGTGAGGAACGACGACTATCGTAATTTCTAAAACAACGAGCTAATGCAAAACTTCAAGAGCTAAAACAACAGATCACTAAAAACTAATGTATTAATTTCTATAGATTAGTTTATTATTAATTGATAATAAATGTCTTATCTACAAATCCTCTGTACAGACGAAATCCTTTTGACTTTAATTATGACTGTTAGAATTAGTGAATCGTCATGACAATATTTAACTCAATCTTGAGATGACTTATAAAATATGTAAAGGTTGAAATATTTTTAAGATATATACATGAAATCGGATTGCATTTTACAGAATGACAGCATTGTTTTTCAAATTTGAAGTAATTTTTAATTGAGGATTTTCCTACATGAAATATATTGTAAACATTTTATGAAACAAACAGCATGATTTCTTCAAAATATACACGATTGACTGTAAACACCAATAATCCTGCACCTTAACTTTGTGTGTTACTTTATACAAACAATCCCAACTTTTGAGATTAGAGTTAAATGACATTCTGTAGTAAATACTTCTGTAGCGGTAAATAATCCCCAAAGTAAATAGTTACATAGGTCCTTGACATTGATGCTGACCATGTTTGTTTTAGCGGACACTGCTAGTTGAAGGCTCTCGGTCACGCATTATCACCAGATCACGTCACCCCGCACCGTGGAAAGCATCTCTCTCTTGTAATTTGCTAGCCTAGACGTTGCTATTCCATTGCCGCTCTATTCACGACTAAATATAGCTACTTTTCCATCCTTCGTGCCTTCTGATCTATTCTCACTTGTTGGAGTGGGTTCAATCGTTAGGAGTTGCCTGGTAATACGGCAAGTGTAACTTGGTCACATATCGGGTGAACTTCACGTCCAATATGCTGTTGTAAAATAGATATTAATATTGAGTAGATGGATTATCCCATGGTTGGTCAATCAACAGCAACATGGGGTATTCAAATATTTACTAACCAATATTTATTATTTACTAATTATAACTGCAAAGCAGATTACTTCTTTGCCTCTTACATTTATACAGACTCAAAGTGTCTTTTAAAATTTAATAAATAATTGGTAAAAGTTTAAAGAAACGATTATGAAACAAATACGAGGTTTATTACGTTCCGAATAAATCGGTACATACATCATACTCTTTCAGGAGGTCAATTGCGATTTGAAAGTTTAGTTGTAATAATCACAGATAAGAGAAACATGTAATTTTGAATCTAATCTGTCAGAAAGATTTAGTTCTCCCTCGTTCCTCCCCCCCCCCAAGAGTGGAATTGAGCATTGTCAACGAGTGCTAAAAAGCGCTAAATAAAGGTCAAAGTAGGTTTCCCGTTGCCTACTTGAGCCCATCAAACACTGTCACAATAGTGCACATATACTCAAGTTACTTAGGCTAGTAGCCACATTACAGCTTGATCGAAAGAATTCAATCATTACTAAAATAGTATTGTATAATTTGGATTGTGACTGGCAAGTGGAATCCAGGACGCGCGTTTCGTCCTATTTGGGACTCATCGGCTGGATGTATTTGCATCCCAATGTTGATGTTCACACTGGGATTCGAACTCAGTCCGTTTCATGTCGAACGCCACCGCGTTCACTACTCGACTACTGAGTCCAGACAGTCACACTTGTGCAACGGGCACATTGGTATTAGGAAGAACTTGTATATTCCCGTCCTGGATTCCACTTGTCAGTCACAATCCAAGTTATATAATACATGTGAAAAATTCGCTTTATCGAGGCAATCCGCTCAGGATGCACATATAGCAACAATGACTGACCAGCTTCTATCTATAACAAATCAACGGGAATATACAAGTTCTTCCTAATTACTAAAATAGAACTAGAAAAGCATCATGCTCGTCACTACTCCGTAATCAACCAATGTGTTTTCAAATCCTGCTATTATATACCAAAATAATTTATTTCATTATATGGTAAAAAGTTTGTTTACTTGTGAATAAGTTAATTTGCAATTAAATTACTGGAATTCATAAATTCCGACAACAAATATTAGAAATTTTAGTTACAACTAAACAATATGGCAACATCGAATTACCAAACATTCATTTGTAAAATATTCCACATAAAAGAAGAAAATACTTTTCCTAATTAATACTAAACACATTTGATTACTTTCCTCACAATCAACTAACGCAAATATTTCAAATATTATCTTAGTCTTCTAAGTAATGAGATATGAAAACTATTACTTTATACTAGTAAACCTGTTAGAATTGGTTCTCATTCCTATACATTATGAACTAAGTGTAATGATCTAGTTATCACGCAAACAAGTCAAGTGTTGTATGTTACACTTTAGAATCATATTTGAGATTTTTCCAAAATATGTTATACTTATTACTATATGGAAGACTAAATAACCAACCAATTTGCATATTAGTCAGTAATACTTTGATCATACTCTAAAGAAATTATTACTCATATCCAAATCATAGTAAAATGTCTTATAGAGATTTTATACTATCTGTTATATCTACTAAACTTTATGACAATGCAAATCTATATAATTACATGACAGTGTTTATTTTATCCTCAAAATGAAAAATATATTTTTACCGTAAAAATAATTTCATGCTTGTTAATTGAATATCCTTTTATTGATTTGTAAAGTAACATTTACCCATAAGTACAATTAGAGGTAATTATTCAAGTAAAATTATTCATATACATTTAAATGAGCAATAATTACATTTTATTGTATATTGACGAATAAAACTAACAAATTAAGTAATTTCACTTAATAAATAAAAATACTATGGATTTATGCATCAAATACTACTTTTATCATAATTTTAAAATGATTAAAGTTACCTTTTTTTTAAATGAATACATTTACGTTAATGATAACAAAAGAGAAAAGAAGAATCAACTACTAAATAGATTAAATTACTATCAAGTAATATACATTTAGTTGAATGCATTTAAAGTTTAGTTTTTGGCATTCACTTGTTTTTTAAATATCATATGATACAACTAAATTGTAATAATATAAGTATTCACAAGTAATGTTGTTTACTGAATAAACACTTTTTCCGTTGGCCGGAAATCATCAGCAACAGCTTACTATGGGAGAGGACAAATCAACTTCCAGCCGAAGAGGAAATTAGGAAAAGACGATGGAAATGGATAGGACACAGATTACACAAACCATCAGACTGCATCACGAGACAAGCATTAACATGGAATCCTGTTGGGAAACGGAGAAGAGGAAGGCCAAAGAACACGCTGCGTCGAGAATTGGAAGCAGACATTAAAAGGATGAACAGCAACTGGAAACAATTGGAAAGGATTGCTCAGGACAGAGTTAAATGGAGAACACTGGTGAGCGGCCTATGCTCCTCAGCGAGGAGTAACGAGCATAAGTAAGTAAGTAAGTAAGAATAAACACTTAGTGCATCATAAAAATGAGTAATATCTATTTGTATAATTCTAATGAGTGGAAATTAGAATTTCTGACGTTTTGCGGCCTAGTGCAAATCACTTCTTCAGACATTGAATAAATAACCGAATTGAAGTAAGATAAGATTAAATAATAAAATGGAACAAATCAAAATAAGTTCGTACAATCAAAATGCGAGTTTGATAGTGTCATTTCAAATCATTTGGGTTAAGGTGATTTCAAGTGAGACATCTATGCATATGTTAGTGTAATGTAAAAGGAAAATATATGAAATGAGAATAAAATTGTATGTATGTTCACATGAATGAAATTTGATGTACTTTGATTGTGGTTGGTTAGATAGAAAGTCCATGCTGAGAGAATAGAAAGGCCTTCATTTATGTTATGCGAAGCATCTTACAATTTAATAGTTCTCCAATGAATATTATTAAAAATTTGCAAAAACTGAACGACCTATTACTAACTAATTGTAAATCATTTGAAATATAATGGATTGGTACAGCCGTTCTCCCTTACCGCCAAGACACAATGGATGAATTGCGAAGAATTCTAAAACAACATCGTATCCAAGCATTCTACAACACTACCAACATTATTCGAGGTGCATTAATAAAAGAAAGGATAAGATCTCTTTTACTCCCACACAGAATTGTGTCTACAGCCTAGGTTGTGTTGATTGTGATGCTTTCTATATTAGAGAGTCTTCACCAGAAATCAAAATTCATGCCAAAGAGCATGAAAGATACACTAAACGATCTCATAATAATCCTGTTGAACTTGAAAAATTGCAAATTAAATCAGCAATAGCAGTACATGCTATCTACCACAACCATAAAATCGATAATAAAAATATCCAAAATATTCAAAATGGTTTTTCTAATTATACGGGTAGACGAATAGCTGAAGCGCTTTAGGTTGATTTACAGCAGAATTTGAAAAATACAAAATAAAAATAAAATTTTTAGAGATAATTTTATCGTAGTATTTTATTCAAATGTTGATGTGATCATAGTTTAATTAATTTCTCCAATCAAATTTCAAAGAAGTAATGTTTCAAAATTATTCAATAGAACTACACTTAGTAGTGATAACGTAACTGAATCCTCGTTTTAAAATTTTGGAACTTTTCATTAACAGAACTTTGTAATATGCATACTGGTCACCAATGAAACAAATATATTTTAATGAAAGGGGGGGATTTTAAGAAGTTATCGATCTACAAAATATATCATATCAGTAGAGTACACGTCTGAAATGTTTTTTTAACGTTTTTCAGCGTTCTGCATATTTTCTATTAAGTTGAGTCTTTTATTTCCATGTAGTAATATTGCTCTTTCATCCCAATACTATTTTGGTCTATGATTTCATGCTATTAAAGTGACTCTTCATATTACAACCATCAGTCAGTTACTTTGTATTGATTTAATCGATCTCTCACTTAACAAATAACCTATCCATTTATTCATTCTTCATTGTGTAACAGTTCGCTGTTTGCTTACATGTTTTGACCAAATAACAATTTAGGTTGTTTAAAAATGCACATAAATGCAGCTAAACAATTTGATGGTGGATATGAAATCAGCGGAAGTAATTAGATTAAAATAAAACTACTATGCAATATATCTCTAAACAAGTTACTTTTACTGAAATTACTATATCGGTAAAACTGTTATTATTTCTATATGATTCGCTTTCACTGTGTCACCATGAATTCCTGAAGTGAAACTACATTCAAACACAGAAAGTAATAAGTTATATAAGTGTAATGTTACATTAAGTAGAAGTTGAAATTTCTAGCTTTCGCCGCTAAGTGCAAACCGCATCTCCAAAAAAACAGACACTCCACTCTTTACTTGTATTTGTCAGTTATTAGATACAATTCACATAACACGTCATTAGACTTTAAATTCACTGCTGTTTAGAATCAAGATATAATGATATTTACGACACTAGCTATTCAATTACTAAGCAAAATGTCTGAAACCAGCCTCACTTACTATGTGAGACGTGTGATATCGTGGAGTACTAGGGTTAATTTTCTCAGTCTGTATCCAGGTATTGAATTATATTAAATAGAATGGAAGCACTATGGATTTCGAAAAATGTAGCAAGTAACTAGTTAAACAGCTTACATTTGACAACGTAAAACATAAGTAAAAATTCTTGCAATAGACATTTTTGTCGAGTGATATCTACAAGAAACAAATTTCAAAAGACTTTTCCTCCTTCTGTTTTAAATATTTCGCAAATACTGGAAGATATTTAATTAATTCTTACTGAAGAACAGAGCACTTTTGGCAGACTTGATTGCATAAACTTTGTGCCAGTGTAAACGCTATAAGCTACTATGGTAATATCAATTTCATTTACAATAGTAAATTGGTAAATATTGAGAAATGTAAGCACGATTCGTAATACTATGAATAATGCATCTGTTTTTTTGGTGCCATAAATTACTTAATAAAGAGATACATAATCATTCAGTCAATACTCTCCTAATCATAATGAAAAAACTAATGGACTGGTGGATAATATATCCTTGAAGTGAAGAGAAAACAAACTAGTTTTTAGTAATGAAGAGTAAATAAAAATAAGTGTTTGAACTCAATATCTATATTTTTAAATCTAGGAATGAATACGTTTAAATGTGTTTGAGGTAGATAGATTTGTAGCTTCAGTTTCTTAATTTGTTTCAAATACACAATGAACAGTTAAATTTGATGACCTAAATCCAAAATGAAAACGTCCGAATCTAAGCGAATTTATTTTGTCTATTTCAAATGTTGCTTAAATTTAAAGTCAAATTTACTCAGTAATCAGACTAATGACATTAAATAACCTTTTCTCCAAAGATTAAGTTTTGTAATTAACTAGTTCTCAACGGAATGATTTATTCAACATTCCCCTTTATTGTTTCGAATAATCCAATGCTTTGTGTACTTCTGTCTTATCATCCGAATAAATTAAGCTTACAGGAAGAAGAAATTGTCAAAAAAAAATAAAAAACAACCAATTATGTTTTTTCTGATCAGATGTTTGTTCACTACGTAGGATGGTTATGTTCGATTTATCAAAGTAAAACTTTTGCTTAATTCGTATTACCATAGAAAAAAACGAGTAACAACGAAGCCAAAAAGGCAGTAGAGTGAAGAATTTTCTTTTCACTTAGTTCATCATCAAGGCTCTACACCTTATTCTTACATTAGTGCTATTAAAATAATTCACTAGCTCTATTATGAGTATACTTATAACTTATTACAATTCATACTCCTCCTAATTCGTTAAAAATTTGTTTTATAGAACTGATTGATCTTTTTTATGAGTGAAGATATACAACACACTTTCTTCCCCTAAGTAATATATATTAATATTTGACCGCTTATCCAAATATCTTATCAATCATTTTACTTAATATCGTATAACCTGTCATTTATTTATATCTGAGAACCCAATTTATTCAACTGTTATTGGTGACCATTAAGTAGTAATCATTTGATTTACCTCATTTATTTGTTAATTGTTGTATCAAGGTTTAAGACAGCACAATTTGATAGGTATTGATTTTATTATTATTACTATTATTATTATTACAAATTACATATACATTATTTTTAATGAAAACTAATTTCCTATCAAAACAATAATCAGTATTTCGTGTCAGCAACAATAAATAAGTCAACATAGTAACAACAAATGAGAAATAATTCTCTTATCAGTTAATTCATTGTCAATGATGCGCAATCGTAATTATATGCATTTTTTAGTTATATTAATAAACAATAACTAAACTAATTAAATCAAATGTTTTTTTGTTTTATTATACTTTTTATTAAGTGTTTTAGTAAGATTTTTCATAGAGACTACGAAAATGTATTAAATTAAAGATAAATTATGCTAAATGATTACTAGTGAAATCAATCCGTAACTTTTTTTCAGTAGAAACAAGGGGCTTAATAAAGTAAGTTTGACCGGTAAAATGCTTTTAACGACTAATTTCTTTTAATTTACTAAAAGATAAATAAGCTAGTAAACTAACATTTAGCACTGTATGTATAAGTTAAGAATATCTAATATTTCCAGTAAATAATTGACTCATTAGTGAATAAAATAACTTAGCATCTAAGGATAATTTGATTACATTTATAAACGTTTTATCACATGTGTAACTAATATGGATTATGATAAATACACGTTTAGGATAACAACTATGAATATCTCATTGATACCTAGTGAATAAATAATCAATGTATAATCGATGTGTTCTTTTAAATTTAGATAACAAATTGAACTAATCTGGTTGCTTTTTAAATATGTAATAGGTCTAGTTGTTCGTTTTCGTTACAGAGTGATACTGATTTAGTATTATTCCCTGGAGTAATCAAGAGTCTTGAAGAGTCCAGTACGAGGACGAAACAGCTATTCAGTGCTTCCTGTTTTTTTTATTAGATCTCAGTTGTTGATTACAGTGTCACGTTGCTGAAATAACACTATGTTTCCTTATAATCTATACTGAATTGTAGAGAGACCGATTAAGTAATTGGAAACTAGATCACAAAAATGTATTGTGATAACAGTGTTTCTAGTTCCAGCTGTGACATAATTAACACAAATAATACGACCAAGTTTTCTCAGTCTATATGAAGAAGAATATATTGTAACAAAGCCTCTAGTTTGAACAAAATAAAGAACTTCCTTTTGTTTAGAATCGACACAATTAAAAGACTTGTGTTTCAGTCAAAATTTTCATCGATGGAAATACCGTAATGTTTTAAAACAGTGTATTGAATTCATGTTATTTCTAAACCAATGAATTTCAGTTACATCAAACCTGCAGTGAATATCATTTTAAAAATATTTGTATTATTTTGTTTTACTCTGTCAGTGGTTGCATTTATTCAGACGTTACAAAAGTAAATAAAAGTTAAAAAAACATTTATTAATTTTATGACAGTAATCTACCTTCGGTAATGTTTGATTATGATTAGCGGAGGAACATAGTACGCACGTTTCGTTCTAACCGGTACTTTTTAACTGCATGTATCCATGTATTAGCGATTTTTGTTTAAATCTGGAATGGGACCTCATAAATATTTCTGTCATCTCTCATAGTTTCTTCACCAAGCAATTGAATCTAGATTGCCACTAAAGTTTATAACGGAAATAAAATAATGAAGTTTTCAGTTTGAATCATTGCGTTGTTAAGATAATCGATCAAGATTGGTCAGTCTCTGTCAGTCACAATTTGAAAGTGACAGGTTTTTGGATCATGTGCAAGGCTTTTAAGCTGAAAGTACCGGATACAAATCTCGGGTTAATCATGAAAATTTTGATTCTGGCATATTCAACTGACTAGTCGTAGGTAGAATTAAGCGCAAGTTTGTATTCTATTAGTAGCTATATTTTATTTCGTCAAATATAGACTGTAAATTTGATATTCTAATAAGTGAAATTTATTGCTGTTATTTACAATACATCCGATTTGTAATGTAACTTGTTTGATAAGGGTATTTCACGTAGCATTACAATTTCTAGGTCAAGTTGTACCAGTTGCAACTTCCAGAAATAAACTAAAGCCATACAATTAGCATAAATTGATAATAGTTCATTTAGAGTATCACACTCAATGTGCATATATATACATAACTCAAAATGAACAAATCATCGAACATACTTTCCATATTATAGAGCTTTATTAAAAGCTATAGGATTGTATTCTCAGGACAAGTGTATACATTATGTTATATTTTACAATCCTTCCGTCTTTTTTTTAGCTTAATATATAAAATTCAAAGTGAAATAAAGATATTTTCGAAAAATAAGAACATCTAATTTAATGGCATTCCATTGAAAGTTATTACATCTAATTAGATAATTGAAATAAATAAATAAACAGATAGATAGATAGATAGTTTATTGTTTGTTAGAAAATTCAAGATAGAAATATATATTCTATCATTCATTGTATAATGTGTGTTATTGTTATTATTATTGTTTAATAAAATAACAATAATTTATTTGAATTTGTTGTTTTATTCAAAAGATTTAATTTATTTAAGCGGGACATTCAATCAGAATAAATTATATATGTATATATATATATACATATATATATGAATGTATATGTATGTATACATATAGATATATATATATATAAGAAAGAAATTTGAAAATTACAAATTCTAATGCATATTTTAAAGTATATTCAAAACTCACAACTTATGAATATATCTATTTATTAATTTAATTAAATTTTGTTTTAGTTGAAATGGTATCTTTTGTAGTTTCCTTGGTAGAAATTTTATATAAACACAAGAATTTTCTTTTTTTAATTGTTTATAGTATAATTTAAAATCAATTTTGAAATTTCTATTAAATCAGTCAACAAACTAATCAGAAATGATTTCATTTTTGTTATAATTTTGCAAACTAAGTGTTTTATTTTCAATTTTACATTTAAGAATATGAAATAACATTAACAATAAACAAGCTTGTTATAATAGATTTACATTGAAAATAATTATTACAATTCATTGATGCTCTATAAAACAAACTGTTGATAAAACTGAAATGGGTCAACAAATACACGTTTTTTAGTGATCCTTCCACCCCTTCAGCTAAATTCAAATGGTTATTGCCCTAGTCAGGTACTTCGAGTAATATTATTTAAACATAAGCTAATAACTCATTTTGTTGCTTATATTTGTCATATACAGACCACGGCTAGGTACCACTGACTACCAAAGAACACTGGACTCTTTTTCATCCAAGTTTGGGATTCCTCGTTAGTATTTACCTTCGATGCTTCCAGGGGATCAAACCCAAGACCTTAAGGTTACACAGTCAATGCCTAACTGTAAGCATCACTGGGCCTGGGTTCATTGTTAGAAATGTTAGAGTGAAATAGTTATCAACAATGGCATTGACTGATTGTCGTACTACATCACAAATTGATGGAAGTAGGAATTCTGTTATTGGAAGCTGGCAGGTTTAGTAGTGTTATTTTTATCGCAAAACCTGGGGCTTCTGTGCTCGATTTTCTCAAGAAATTGAGTGTAATCGTTGTTGAGGAGTCTTAGGGTTGCTGCCGATCCCAAGCTCGAATAAAGGAGGAGAGTTGAGCATGGGGTTGGTAAACCCCATTCCGTAAAAAACAACCAGTCAGTCATGGAGAAATGCTCGACCAAGGACCTGACCGTTCTGATGGAAGATCTAAATGCCAAGGTTGAAATGGACAACACCGTATGTGGAGACATCATGGGATGACATGGACTGGGAAAAAGGAACAAAAATAGGGAAAGGTTTGCCAATATATGTTCTTTCAACAAAATGATTATAGGTGACACCATATTCTCCCACAAACGCAGGGCCAGATAACATATCAGCTGAAACACGGAAGTCAAATATTTAAGTAATTGCAAAGATGCTTCACATTTTCTTCAGGAAAATTTGGGAGGAAGAACAAGTGCCAACAGACTGGAAAGAAAGGTAACCCATCATTAAACCAAGGAAAGATAATTTTAGGTGTGAGCATTAGAGAGACATCACTCTACTTTGAACCTAATGAAAGATCCAGTCGACGCCCAACTTCAAGATCAACAGGCCGGATCCTGTAACGATCAATTGTGTACCGATTAGCTCGTGACTTTATAGTCCATTACAGAACAACAAATTGAAAAGAACTCACCACTCTACATCAATTTCCTTGACCACGAGAAAGCATTCGATAGCGTGAATATAAGAACACCATAGAGCCTTCTTAGACATTATAGCTTACCCCAAGTAATGGTCAACATCATGTGGAATTTTTAAGAACGGATTACAATAAAAAATCGTGCATGGATAGCAGCTTACAGATTTACTCAAAATGAAGACCGGTGTCAGAAAAGGCTGCTCCCTCTCGCCCTTTCTTTTTCTGCTGGTGGTTGACTGGGTTATGAAAACCAAACTTCTCAAGGCAATTTTGGAATACAGCAAACAAGATGAATGCAACTAGCTAACATGGACTTTGCAGATGGAGATGAAACTTGAAGAACTACGAAACGTATCGTTTAAGAGATACAAGTATTTATAAATAACTGTCTGCGTAGTATACTTCGAATCCGTTGACCAGCTACCATCAACAACAATCTTCTATGGCAGAGGACTAATCAATTTCCAGCCGAGGAAGAAATTAAGAAAAGAAACTGAAGGTAAATAGGACATACATTGAGGAAATCATCAAACTGTATCACAAGATAAGCACTACCTTGGAATCCTGAATGCCAAATGAAAAGAGGAAGACCCAAGGACACATTGTGTCGAGATTTGGAGACAGACATTAAGATAACACAGCACTTGGGAAGAGCTAGAAAAGAAAGCCCAAGACAGAGTTGGTCGGAGAATGCTTATCAGTGGCCTATGTTCCACATGGAGTAACAGACATTGATTGATTGAGTACACTTACAATACTGATGGTATTAAAAAGCTAATAAATGCATTGAGGTTAGCTCATTCAACGCACGATGGAAGATAATTTGAGAGACAGAACTTAAACACACCATTTTTTATAAATATACTAGAATAGATGAATGCACTAGTGTACAATGTTTAGTCTACTCTTCTACTATAAAGTAATTCTGATAAAATTAAAACTGTAGAATAATCATCAATTTCCGATATAAATCATTACTTGCATAATGGGATGAAGAGACAAAATAGTTTCACTCACTAGTAACAAATAAGTTTAACAGTTAAAAAATAATTTGCTCTGTGATCTGATAAATTTTGTTCATTTAGTAGTTGAAGGATATTTGACATACTAAATAGTAATTTCTGAAACATAATATCAGTCTACATCGATGTTTCCCAGCTCACGTCTAGTATGGTATGATAATCTGATCCCAAACGGGATAATGTTTATCATGTCGTTATTTTTCTATGTTACTACGATGAAATGTGAACTTGATAATGCGTTTAATCAGTAAGTGTAAATCAGATACAGCTCATGTCATACTGTACAGTTATTCTTGTTAGTTCATATTTATTTTGTTTTCACTGCCTATTACAATAATTACAATATACATAATAGATTAAGAAACATAATCATAATAAACTAAAATTTCGTTCAACTAGTAGATATATATTTCAGTTTCTGAAATCTCTGATATGATCACAAATATATGGTGAGTGAAACTAGGCAGTGCTTTACTTATCATACCGAATAAGCCTAAGTGATAATAACCTGATATCTTGACATCATGGTCACTTACTGGGAGAATAATTAACATCAAGAACTTGCGATGCAATAATAAAAATGCATGCATATCATGGACCAACCTAAACTAAATAAATATTCGAATTCAGTGAGGCAGCTATCTCATCCGTATAAAAAAGCCAATAATCAAGATCCATTAGGAAGTTACTTTGAGACACTTTTGAACCACTAAGTTATTGCTCATTGATTTGCTTGGTATTTTATAACGCTTTCTAATTTGGTGTCTTATTGAAAGTTATTGTTACCGTTTAAGTCTATAGTGTTCTGATAAAATGTACAGTGAGTTTCTATTAATTTAAATCATTGAGATATGATTTATTGAAGCTGTAACAATATAAACAGAAATGCAATTGATCTTTTTCATATTCTGTCAAACCCAATGTTTCTTGATAAGAATAAAGTATTATAATGAAGGAATTCTTATCAGTAGGTCTATTAATGTTTTCATACTTTTACTAGTGGAATACGATACAGCTGTTGGTACAAGTTTCCTTTAGTCAGTAAAGAACAAATTACTGATCCATCATGAATTCAACAGCAGTAAATTGTTTTGCTGATATAATATGACAAGTCTGCAAATTCAATCATGATTATATATATACATAGTGTTCACGTTTAACAAATAAAATGACTCTGTCTAGGTTTTTTCTCTTCATTGTGAAAACCCATAGTTTTTATAACTAGAAATGACTATATTCAATTTCAAAATATCGATTTCCATATTTCTATTAAATTATCTTTCGTTTCACATGTTTCCTGGAGCTTTTTTAGTTGAATTTTCATTGAACATTATGAGAAAAAAGTAGATAAAATCTATTGAGTATAAAGCCATCCTTTTACTTTGTTTAGACTAATCATGTATATCAACTTTTTAGTTAAATAAACATAACATTTTCTATTCTGTTTTCCCTTGTAATCTTTTTTTTAACTGATTTTTTTGTTTCCAGTTCTGGAAAAATACACGTTGAGTTTTTTGTGCAATTTGTTTATTTACTTGTTTAATTTGTGCTGTTTGTGCAATATCTGGTAGTGTTAAACACTTGAGTTTCATCAAACCAGTCTACGATGGGAATATAAGAGAAGAAACTGTTAAAACTATATTTACAGCGTAAATCGCCGACTATAGAAAATATTTTTTCACATCTTGTGGATGTATTTATTAAGAATATACATACAGGAATCATGTACACCGCTTTTTTCAGTATCAAATATGTTTTTGACGTAGTATTCTATTAAAATAAATGGAACCATAGAATTTGTAAACAAAAATATTCCAATGTCAAGGAATTTTACAGAAAAGATAACCTGCAATTAGATGATAAGAAAAGGTGCATGTAGATGAAGGGGAAGGAGGAGAACATCTGTTAATTACATACAAATAGGACAAGATATTTTATTATATTAATTCAATTATTTATATCTCTAAGTAAACATTCCAATGAAAATTAGTAAATAATTTAATAAATCTATTAAAAATATTTATTTATCAACTATTTCATAGATTAAACTCAACTTTACTTACTACAACTTCGTAATTTCTGTTACGTATGTCGGGTAAAAATATAACCTGTAAAATATTTCAATACATACGTACATGGTATGAAGGTATTCAGGAATTGTAAATTATTACATTGAACGATGAACATATATTGCTATTCCCTTGAAGTCTAATAAATGCTTCCATTATTTTTGAAATGACATTTTACCACCAGATTAAGTGGCTTAATTAACTATTGAGCTTTACTACAGAAATAACTAGAATCAAAGTTATTGAATGTTAATGTAAATAAAAGGCAGGATAGACATCTGAGAATAAAATTTACACTCTAACGAATTGACTAAAAATGAGAAAATTGTCATCGCAAGAGTAAACACTATGGTTTTAAAGAGCACCCCTAATTACGACTGAATACCATGGTGATATCTGTCAAATGATTAAGGTAAAGAAATATTGGGCTACCCTTAACAAACTGTAGGCTGAAGCAAGTAAATTGTTGGAGTCTATGAAAGCAAAACTAGGACTATCACTATGGTTCTTCCTTGCTTTAAAACTTTGATGTCTCAATAGATTCTATGGACCTCCAAAGATCCACAAGGCAAAAGTATAATTGAGATTGGTACTAAACTATACGTACTGCTGATTCATAATCTAGTAAAATATCTAACTAGGATACTTAAACTATATGACAAAATAGAAAAGTGTGTAATCAGAAATCCGTCTGACTTCAAAAATATAATCACTGTTATCTACTTGGAGGAAAAAATAATAATAAGCTGTAACATTTGTTCCGTATTCACTAGTGTTCAAATTAATGTTTCATTAGGTACTGGTACTCGGGAGGGAACATTTACTTAAAGTTACGCAGGACTACAGAACCTCCTGAAATTAATTGTTCTAAAGTAGCTATACATTCATGCTTCAAGTAGTTCTCTCTAGGCAAACAGAAGATGCAGCGATAGGATATTCAGTGACCTCAGTTGTTGAAAATTTGCAGCTTTATTCATTGGAAATAAGAAAACTTGAAAATAAGTTGGTAGCATCATTGTACTGAATAGAAGAAGGACAGAACAATTTAGACAATAAAAATCCGTCTCAAAAGCTTCGGTTCTTATAAAGGAGATGTAAACAGCCTAAGCCTAACTCACGCGAGCAAACCTAAATAGCGTAAACAGATGCAACGTAGTACTATTAGCAGCACCATGAAAACTAATGATTAATAAATGAATTCAGACAACATCTGCTGCTTCAAGATTCTTTTATTAATTAGTACTATTAACATCAAAAAATTACCCTCTAGTATTTAGTCATCTATTATGGATGACAATTCGTTGTCAATTGGCTTGCATAACACTGCAAAACGTGCATATTCATTTATTTATTTTCACTGAAATTATTAAACTAAATTATATAGTTCAACTACGCTACTATTGTAGAACATACATCCGCCCTTTGGCTCCTTACTTTTAGTACATGCCATTAATTTTACTTATCCTCAGATCCGCTATGATTTGACAAGTCGGTCTTCAGATATTCATATCCGTGATCATGGCCTGAGGCTATGTTTACGTCCAATGGTTTTCGAAATATGTCAACTACATACTCATACCTTTCCTAATCCACCGCATAATCAACACTGGTCCACTTATAATGACTTATTTAAAAATATTCACACCCAACATACGATTGACTAGTCGTGGTTACACTTTTCCCCTTAGCTACATTTGTGTTCGATAATTTTGATTTATGTTATTTCCCTAATGAAGTTCGGACTAGACTGCTGAGTTAAGTGTTGAAATTCCTGTTCACTCTAGTCACTAAGAGTATTTACAACTATTATGTATTCACATGTCTTACATACGCTCTGTACTCAAATTTTGTGAATTTATCAATATTCATATTTCAACAAACATTTCTGTAAAATCATTACTTAAATGCTTAAACTGACTACTTTGTTGAATCTGAATGAAAAGCAGTACTTTTAGTTAAGTGGGTGGCTATTTACACAGTCTATCTCAAAATTTTATCCCTGTATGAGAGAATATTCAATTTATTGAGTGATGATAACGTGCTTTAGTTTTAAATGTTTGGCAGACAAAACTCAAAGGATAAAGTGTAAACTATATTACAGAGCACACTGAATAGGATAAAACTTTAAAGTACCGTATTTTAACAAACTGCATAGAATACTTTCTGACTTTTATGATTAACTACGTTACTGAAAATGTATTTATCTAATAGGCAACAAGTTTTCGGATTTATAAATTTTAATTACAGGTGCCGATGTATGGAACGAAGAGAAACTATTCAACGGAAATCTCTCAAATGGATCTCTTAATCTTTGCCAAAGTGGTAGACATCAATCGCCAATCAATATTATGACTAGAAACCTTGTATATGATCATTCATTATCTACAATGGAAATTGAAGGATTAGAAAAGCAAGTAAATGACACATTAAGAAATATTTTATGTATCTTAGTGACTTGAATTTACTCATATATCTTGTAAACAGTATTCTAACTATTCAAGTTTTCTGGCTCCATTTTACCAAGAATTTGATAAAAGCAAGGAGTTTTTCCGCATCATGACAGACTAGTATAAAACTGAAGAAGAAAAAAGACATTTTATTTTTATTCCAAAAGTCGATTTTAAATCTAGGTTCCTGAAGAAATTATATGCCAATCAATTAAGTTTGCTGATTGGCTTCATAATTAGTGGAAAATAAGATTTTTCTCTACCGTTAACCAGTAGGTTTTTATTATTCATCAGAATAAAATTGAAATCTACAAATTATTTTATTTGTAGACAGTAGTTAAATAAATAAATTGAGGTTAAATAAAGAACGCCATAGCATTATAAGTGTATACTATACCAAAGAGATTGAAATTGAATTGAAATATACATTTAAATGCCTTCATTGATTTTTGACTGGCAGGTTTAGTCACAAGAATAATTTTTCGTTAGACAAAAACGTTTTATGATAAAATAAACGTAAAAAAAATTGATCCATTGGACATTTCTGTTGTCGATGATACCTTACGTAACATAAATTCTCATTACTGCAGTATGCAAACTGATTTTACTAGTAATCTGTTTATCCAACGAGATAGAATAAATTAAATCATTCTGTAAGGAACATTATATATTTTATCAATAATAATTCCATGCTATTTATCAAAACTAATAAAGAATAAAAACTCGTTGACAAAATATATTTCACTGAATAGACGGCAATAACAGAATTTTAGTCACGTCCATACTTCTCATCATTTCAGTTATTTTCAGTATGATGAACGATTCCACACCTATGTACATGAACTATTTAGAGTTACTAATTACAGAATGTTCTATTATCTAACATCTTTGTTACAGTATATATAACGAAATAGAACTTACCATACACGACTATAAAATTATTTCTCTGTCATTATTGAATAAGTAAAATCTTGTTCTACTGACTATACATATTACATAAGTTTATATCTCATTTGTTTTTAATGAACTTTCATTAGATAGCAAACTACATTACTTATCAATATCAATGAGATATGTTATTGTCGAATTCAATTAATCTAAATTAAGTGGATAATGAACTCTTCCTGGTCGGATAACATGTTACTGCGGTTCAGAAATGAAGTACGAATTCATGTTTTCGATTTAGTGGAATAAATTGTATGGAAAAACTATCATGATACACTGGTCCATTTTCCACTATAAAATTCAATCTTTTAACACCTAAAGAAAATAACTGTTGTAAACTAACTTTAGTTGGATAATCAATCTAAACAAGGAAGCAGTGGACAACTGTTTGGTTCTGTTTTAGATAAATATCAATTTAAAATAAGTCTGTGAAATAAGTTATGTCCAACTAGAATAGTTTCCATGGTTATCCTATTCTCATAATCGAAAATCTGTGTTTGTTCCTACAGTTACAAATATGAAATGATTTTCTATTAGAACTCAAACAATTATTACTAGAATACTTTCTTTATCGCCATTTGTAAATTTGCACACCATTTCGTGTCACATCAAGATTTGCCTGGATGTAAAAGGGATAGTTTCTTTTAACAAAGAAAAGAGTTTCAAGGCCCTTTGGAAATATCCAACATCTCAGGTATACGAATTTACATATGATGACCAGTGCCAGAAGGTGTTAAATAGTTTTCTATTCAATAACTGTTTGTTAAAGTAATGAGACTAGTTTTCATCAAGCAAACATCAAAGTGGCTATACAGATTACGGAACTTCCATAAACACATAAATTCTTGAAATGCATTATTCTACACTTCATGAGTATATTGTTTGTATTCAGTGCATAAACGAATTGACGAATGCTGTTTTTATTAGTGCATTTTTTAAACAAATTTATTTTGTTCCTAAGTTGGAGTTAGTTGTTGAAAATTGCGGATACGATATACGAATAAGTGTAACTGGTGAATTCATACAATTAAATGGTGGTCCATCTTCCTATCCTTATCGAATTGATTTTATGCAAATCAAATTCGGATCCGTATCAACTCAAGGATCAGAGCACACAATAGATGGAAAAGCATTTCCAGGTGAAGTAAGCAAAATTACTTTCATGACGACTAATAAATAGTTTTGACCATAAAGCTAAATTCTACAAAAAACCTTAAACTCGTATTTTGTTTAGTCAATTTTAAAGTTGTGTTCATATATACATATTTATATATACGTCCTATAATAGACATTTTGCAGTCTATTGCACACAGTAGACTATATTTGTCCCATCGTTCTTCTTTTAGCTTGATCATAATGACTGGTACTAACAACATCGAAGAAAATTCTATTGAAAGCAATAAACAGTTAATGTAATTCAGCTCCACAGGCTATTCTGTACTTCATGTAACAATTCGATCACCATTAAGAGATATGTGATAATATTCACATAAATGCAAAATTCCTAATACGCTGCGATAAAAATGTAGCGAATCTTGCATTCTAGTGCACTGCTTACTTCATAAACAGAATAACGATGTATTCTTCTCAATTACAAATGAAATAAATACATACTTGTTTGTTTAGTTAAAAATCACGGTTTGCCTTCAAGATCTTAATTGTTATATAAAACGCATTAAACACTGTCATGTTCATTTTCAACTGATGAAATAAAGAAAATCATTCTACTGAATCATATTTAGACAAGTGGTAACGCTATCCAAGAATAACTGTCAGTATTTAAGAAAGTAGGGCGTCATTAAATCTATACACATATTCAACAAAATGCTTAAGACTTGAGTCTTCTTACCTACCATACATTAGTTTGAATGTAAATATCCTTCTTCTAAGATTTGTCCTTGTTCCAATGTTAGAACTTGTACTATTCGACGTCAAAATTACTAATATTAATGCATGACCTCTAAAAAACTTGTCTCATTTTATACAAATGTATTTGGATATTCAAGAAATAATTTTTAATAACATACTTTGAAACAAAAGTAAATTCTTAAGTGTATGATTTGTACACACTGAGTTAAAGTGTAACTATCACTAGTAGTAAAGTTATTATTTAAAGTGAATAAGTTGAAAAAAATTTTAATAAATAGATTTAAAAACAAATTATTTGTGCGATAAAATTAATTACTTTAAAATACTTATACAACATAAAATTAATTTTTAACCTTAGAAACTAGGTTTTATCAAAAAATTAATTTATATTTTTCATCTCTAACTAACAAAACACAGCTTACATTGTACTATATGACTGCAAGTAGTGAACGAATCGGTTAGGGATGAAAGTAATTATACTTTAACTGATGGACTACTAGTTGAAATTCTGTTTCAGCTAACTTAATTTACACATCTTGGTTGTACATATACTACTAATAAACAAGTTGTTACTTAAAGTCACGTTCACAAATCTGTCTTCAGATGCGAAATTATTATATATTATACTAATTGACCTCTTAGTAACACCTACTGTCATACTATTCAAATCTTAGTTGAGGTCAAATCAAACTGCTATGTGGCCACTGATCTAAATAACTTTGAACTGCAATGCAGTATGCTTCATGTCAATTTTTTGAAGGCTATTAGTATAAACCATAGTTATGTACTAGTTTGTACTCATCTGTTGGACATATCTTGGATCTGATGGACAGTAGTATATCCATCTCACTAAGAATAATCAATTTGAAAGACAAACCCAGACGACATTCATAACTTCATGACATTTAGTTACAATGTTTTGGATGAGGTCAAAAACAACTTATGGACTACTTAAACTTCATACTATAAAAAATACTTAATATTTGTGTTTACAAGGTGTAATTATAAGCTTGAAGATATTAAGTCCTAAACCTACTCTGTTCGCAGGACAAGGCGTAGATGTACATGCGCCATTGCTAACAATTTTGAGTCATGTCACCCAAAGTCTCTAACCACTGGTCATCACACAGACCCCAACCAGGCAATCTGCATCAATTAGCATGGCTCATCTCAATTGTCAATGACTTCATGAACTGGTTCCATGTTTTAGTATGTCCTCGTCTAGCTTTTTTTCCAACCTCCTCCTACACTAGACAACACTGGTCGTCGAGGTAGGTGGTGGTTGGGAATATCTAACGTATGTCTCAACCACTTCAGCTGATAAAGATTCACTACATCATCAGTGGATTTACTATATTTACCTAGTATTGTATTCCTAACCCACATATTGCTTACTCATTGGTCCCAGCAAACACGAGAAATGCTTCGAAGACATCTATGATCGAATACTAGAAAACTACGAATATTCTGCATCCTTAATGGGCATATTTTACATGCATAAAGCAGAACGGATTGAACTGACTACTTTATAAATGCACAAAAATAGTTTTCAAGAATAATTATTCAATTAGTGTTAAATATGAATATAACATAATTGCTTATGATGGATATTTGAGCCTTAAATGAATGCCTTGGGTTGTGTTGAGTCAAATAGATTAACTACAAAGTTCGCATTATTGAACTGAACAAAAATAAGGATCACGTAGCCAGCCTAACAAAACACTTAACAGAAACACAAAAATGATTAGAGTTAAGAAAGCCTCCAAACGTACTCAGCTCCTGTGGAATAACGAAACAGTCCACTTTGATGCGAAATAAACTCTAATGGTGTTATTCAAAGTGAAAGTTGAAGTTTCTTAATTAAACCATCCATAATCATGAAAAGCACCTCAAATAAAATAATCACATACTATCGTTAATATCTCAGGCATATTATCATAAACCTAATATAAATGTCCAATAATGCGCATATTTTTAAGCTAAAACATCGGTTATATATAGTCTCTACTGCACAAGTTACAATGATAGCATAGATCAAATTTGATTATTTCACCATATTTTGCCAGTAAATTAAAATTTTATTCTAATTCCTTGCTAAACTGTATTTCTAACAGCAAGAATTCATCTGCTCTTTACTATAAAAACGGAAGTAAATAAAAAAATGATTGTTAAATTTTTATAAGTGAATAATTATCTAGCTCACTGTTAAAATTAAAACCTTCTTCTTTTTCAGTCTGTCGCCCCCCCCCTTCTCCAAGCACATACATACTTCCATCACTGCCTCAAATAAACCACATTTTTTAGAGTTTTCAGTTAACTACAATTAAAGTAAAAAAAGACGTTTCATTTCATTTTATTCAAAATAAAAATAAATTAATTTTTTTGGTCTGAAAAAAAATGTATTTTTAAATGAAGTGTAAAATTGAAATACTTAGAGAGAATAATTTTATATTAATTTTTCTTTATAACTCTATATAAACCTTCTCAATTGATACCGAGAAAAGAAAAGCAATAAGGGAATATGATAGATACGAAAAGATTGATAGTCTTCTTTGTATTAAACTACTGAGTGGAATGAAATTACCGTATTAATTGTACATCACAATATTGGCATGTAGATGAATGAATAGAACTGAAGAGAATAAAGCGAAATTTATTATAACCAGTAATTACATAGAGAATGAGGTGTTAGATAACATAAAGTGTTTTCAATTTTATGACATATCGAATGCCATATGAAATGGTGATATTTAAGCGATGATTTGTAACCATGAGTCCTGTTACATGTATTTCATTTTTTATTCAAATAAATACAGATTGATTATATTTGTAGAAATATGTATTCTTGGTGGAAATTTGCTAATACATAACCTACACTAATTTATTCATCTCGTAAATATGATGTAACTATTTTAGCAAAATACCTGACAACCTAATCACTCTCAACTATTTAGAATAATAACAGATAATACAGTAAATATACCTTTCAATACATCATTTGATAAAATGTCGATTGAATATAGAATGACATTATATTAAATTGTTTATTTCACTTTTGAATGAAAAGAAAATTTGCAATCTAATCATCTGTTTCACAGTTACAGATATATGCATTCAACACTGAATTATACAATAACTTCTCTGATGCATCCTATCGTCCAAATGGTATTCTTGCTGTCAGTGTTTTCTTTAAAGTAAGCATAAATAAATATTTTGTCAGTAGTATTTTCTTTTTTGTTTTAAACTATGAAATAAATAAATAAATAGATAAATACAATCCGAATCTCAGTTTAATCTCTATTTTGTTTCTAGTTAAATAACAATATGAATAGTTGATAATATAGATGAAAGATTACTGGGTCAGTGATATTTTTTAAAATAAGTTAAAATCAAATTGATGAATGATATTTATCAGTGGATCAAAAAACATTTCATACATTTGATTCTTATAATAAACTTTAAGACAGATAAAAAAAAGCAATTGAGCAGAATAAGATGTATTCATTTCATCTTATTAAATTCTCATCAGTTTTATGCAACCTGTGATATTTCATAATCAAAATTACACATAAACAGTAACATATATAATAGACGATACTGGTTCCACATTATAACGTAGAATCGTGGTAGAATATAGATTTAGGTAGTTAATATGACTGAAATATGATGTATGTAAATATATTATGAAGGTGAAAATTCCAGGACATCAAGTTGGTAAAGAAGAGTCGTACAGCCAAAGAATTAGTCTGTTACGTAATGGAACAGTTGGTCAAAATGATTGCGATTAACCGACAATTATCAATAGTAATAGAAATAACATGAGTTGAAATTAATCACACACAAAAATCAACCAAAAATTACTAAATTGCCAGAATTAAAATGACATGATTAAAATGTGAGAAGAATTGAAAACAGAGTAATAACTGAAATGTTACCAAAACAGGAGAAGGATTAAAAAAATTGTATAATAATACAAGCGATACGTGACCATGGTTAGGTGAGATTTAATGCTGTTTGTTTCTAAAGGCATAAATCTGTTTTGAATAGTTTGGTTGTGACTGTTTTGGAGAATGTAAGATAGCAGTTGAACAGTTTAGTTATTTTCTTGGAGGATTTTAAGGTATAGCCGCATGTCTTGTATCAACTACGTATCTTGATATAGCATTGCCTAAGGTCCCTGGTCTGTTTCAAAGGGAGAATTTTGAGTTATTCTCTTGAAATCAGATGTAGGCTCTTCTTTCACTTCTGAAAATGTAACTACTTTGGTAGATGCATATAAATTTATATATACAGTTGAAGATAACCTGAAATGAGTGCACATCGATCATTGAAGGGCTTAAAGAATCTATTCTTTTGTACAAGATGAAAAGTATGGAATCAGAGTACGTTCTGGATAATGCAGATCTTAGTCTTTTACAGAGTGATCCTAAATTGTCATCACCTTTGAATCTCAACTGAATAAAAACAGGTTTTCTGTTCGCTGTAGTTTCGTTTGGCTATTTATCTTCACTTCTCCTGTATTTGTTGATAAATTTCTTCGAATACCTATTGTATCTTAAGCACTTTTAACAATCAATGGTTCTTCTTTTACATTATCATTAGTACATATTCTTTGTGTTCTAGGAAACAATGTCCTCACTAATGCATTTTTATAACTGAACAGACAAAAATTTATTGTTAAAAAGTGATTCAATGAAGTTTTGACTGTTTACACTTTTAGTCACTCCGATAGTAGTTGCTTAAACTACATGGTAAAAATTTATTATAAAATAAAACCATAACTTGTTTTATTTTGTAGTGTTCATATGTATACCTCCCCCCCCCAGTTTTCATCTATAATTTACTATTAATTTCCAATTACGTGAAATAAAAACCATTTATTGAAGTCATAGAAAACATTCTTGATGATTAAAATATCTATTTGTAAAGCAAATATTCTTTCCAAAATCCTTAAATGATAACAGTACACATCTTTATATCTTCAGTTAGAAACGCCATTACAGATGTGGTAAAATACCAGGCTAATTATAAATGCCAATGCATTTGGTGTGATATACATCTATAGTTTTCAGAAAATGTATTATCACTTTAAAATAATAATACTGCAAGTAAACACTGCGAAATGGCAGTCAGTTATTTTGACTATCCCTGAAATGTCTTATACAATGCACTATCAATTCATTTGATGAATAAATTATTCTTAAAACAAAAGGTTCATTCTTCAGCAGGGAACTGTCTTCTATCAAACACCGTAACTAATTATCCAACATAAAACTAATGATTTTTTCAGTGTATTTAACAATTATTATAGTGTAACTTTGTCCATTAATCAAGTAGCTTGCTAACTAGTATTATCATTATCTTGCTAGGCTACATTTTTTTCTTTGGCCATATACCACTTTAAACTTGAAAGATAAGATGTATTTCATTATCTTATTTTTTCTATTTTCCATAATGTACACCATTTTATTCTCAGTAGTGCTATATTTAAGTATATTAAGTTTTGAATTACCATTCCACAATTTTTCAAAGATATCTCCCAGTAAAATTTTAAAATAAGGATATATTGATTAAGCCACAGTCTCCAGTGGTTTTGGAAAAGACAGTGTTCCCATAATTGAAGATAAACGGTTTTGACAAATTTTAAAAATGGTACGTTTATATGAGCACATTAACCCGATAAAATCATCCAACGCGTCTATTTATCACTACTTCATAAAATAGTTTCCCACTTAGATTTACTGAAGATGAACACTTCAGTAAACATAATGAAACAATGTTTCTTTCTATACTTTACAGCTTGGAAATGCTACGAACAAGGACCTTTTAGGAGTGGTGGCTGCAGCTGAGCAAACAATATTTAAAGGTAATCATTTATATGTATTTCCTCATCAGTCGAATAGTCAATATTTTAATGGTCATTTCTTAATGAATAAGTTATAACTAACAAACGCTTCATAAATGATTTACTGTCTTTTTGTTAGCTCACTATCAACATCTTCGTGTACTAAAAGAAATGTTACAATGCATAGGATATCAAATTTTTTTGACAGTAACTTTGTTAAAATTTAGTTACTTCACATTATAAAAATGTTTGGCACTTTTACTGATCAAACTTATTTTCATGGTAATTACGATAAGCTTCTTTTGCACTAAACTTGTCAATGCTTTTACCGAGTTCAGTTATTTCGTCAAAGTAATACAACCAGACAAATAAGACAACTTTGAACCGTTCGTTTGTGCTCACTAAATATTCTCCCTCTCATCTATACCAAAATATTACAGATTCCCTAGATTTAACCAAAATTTTTAGAAATAATACTACTATGTTATTTAAAATGGTTTGATATTGCTTGTTGATTATATTTTTTTAAGAAAATAACAACCGGTTATGGCATAATATATACCCTACTACAACTGTTAGAATAAACTGTGGGATTCTGTTAAATTTTAATCATACTAGTTAACTAATTAATTTCTATTATGACACATTTGTTCAAGGAGAATAACATATTAACCGTCATTTGCCTCAAAAGAGATAGTGCTTTATTTATCCAGTATATGTTCATCATATTTTTCTGAACATTGAAAGGTTTAATTTCGAAATTGTTTAAGTATCATGGGTACCATATCTCCACTAGTGACGCTAGCATCTAATAAGTGGCCGGATTATACAAGTTGACAAAAATTAGTGAAAGTATCGATTAGTCCAATAGTAGTAAAAAAAATATGTATGGAAACATAGAATATCATATAGGGAGAAAAAATTATTTCATGGTAAAAATATTATGAAATGATTTTAAGCTCATAATTTCAGGTAAAATAAAGAGTGAGTGCAGCTGAGCCAGTATGATCGATCCTAAGCAATGTTACGTATAGTCCTTGATCATCGGTCGTGACAATCGCATGGACTCTAACTATGTAGTATGAATCTAATAACACGGCTCATATCAGTAGTCGGAGACTTCATGGATTAATGCAGAGCACTGGTATGACTCACCTCCCCCTAAGTTTTATTATTCCTTCTCCAGTATCCGTTAGTTCTGTACATCTAGGTAGCTTTTGGTTAGGCATACGTCATATATATCTTAGTCACCTCAGTTATTTAAGATTAACAGCCTTACCAACTGATTTACCATCTATCTCCAATATACTGCATTTAACTTCATAATTACCTACTCGGTGGACTCAATGAATATCAGCAATATTTCTAAAGCATCGATGATCAAATGCTAATAAATTACGAAGGTTATCTACAATTAATGATCACGTTTTATATCTGCACGGTAAGATAGATTGAACTAGTAAGTAGTATACCCGTCCTTTCGTTGATAGACGAATATATGACCTTCGTTAGAGGTGACGCAAGTTAGTGAAAGCCTGACGAGGATTTTGAATCTTTGCAAAGATTTCATCAGACACCAACCCGTCACTGCTGAACAGACAGCTAAGACAAGTGAGGTGGTCGATGTGCTTAACTAAATCACGCTCTATCTTTTGCTCAGACGTTGATACGGACCATTCCTGTAACAGCAATTTAAACTTCGAGGGGCGAAACAGATCCAAACATGATTGTTTTTTGCCTAAAGCTATCAAAAGACGGTGTACTTTATCAGCGTTTTCACTAAATAGGACTACGTCATCTGAGTACTCGAAGTCAATAAGTAATCCTCCTGGTAAGGCATTGGTTCCTGAAAATTCAGATGACGAAAAGGTTATTTCAAGTAGTAAATGTAGACCGTTACTACTACCTTTGCCTGATGGTGGGGTTTTCCTGTCGTGGTGATTCAGTCACGGTAAACGTGTTAGAACAATCATTCATTAGGGTCCTATCATGTCAAGTAAGTGGATTGAAGGGTGATAAACCTAAAAGCATCAAATATGAGGTCCTAAGGCAAATCATACTGCTCACTGCACAGAAGTAAGAGAGCGGTAAGATTTCTCTCTTAGACAACCAATAAGGCGTCGATTTTACCTTCTCACAAAAGAAAAGCGAGGTTTAGAAAAGGTCAGCCCTAAGAAATAGGGACTTCATCTGATCCTGTGGGTTTCCATCTTTGGTGACAAGGTCTTAAAAAGTACGAAGCTAACACTGAATAAATCGCTTGTCAGAAAGTTGGACACCACTGACCCCACTCACTTGGGTGCTACTTTTAAACTGCTAGGTCACTGAGACTAACTCTAAGCCAATTTCTTTTTTACATACATCATGAAAAACCATTTTATTATAGAGGTGATCGGAAAAAAACAACTGCTATCATATCGCCAACAGTATTTAAGACTACTGTCTTCATAATAAAATCCCTTCTTCACCTTCTAATATATCTTCTACTTCGACTGTGAAACTTGAATTTTCCTCTTCGTCCTCAGGTGTTCTATATACAGTGGTTTTATAAGTTTTCACAATGTACTATTAGTCTAAACATATCTCCAGCAAGATGTTTATTATCCTAAAATTAGCATATTTTTATATAATAGGATATCTATTATCAATAATTTCAGGTAACGTTAACTATAGACAAATCAATATAAACATACTTATCTTACATAGTGTAACTCTGATGGTTTGTAAACTAAATTTCACTTGAAATCAATTAATTGATCTCAATTTTTCCTATATTCTTTTGTATCACTTGCTTAGTAAGACGTTCAGCGTGGATATGAGAATTAGAAAACAGAGGAAGTATTTTTTTAGTATCTCTAATAATCATCTCTTCTTGATTGCTGAAAGCTATATGATCAACATATGCATATATAGGCAACATAAGTCTCAAGACAAGTAATGCTTTTGCCTATATAGAGCTTTTATATTTGAATTCTCAGGTTTATTTACATTTTCGGAAACATTTATATTTGAAATGAATTTCAACCACCTGGAAATTTTGTTAAGAAACTTAATAAAAAGCCAGTTGATAACTACCATTCAACTATAAAAAGGAGTGATATGTATTTGTAATATTCTAGTGAGTAGAAATTAAAATTTCTGACTTATCACGGCTTAGTACAAGTGGATTCTTCAGAGAATAAATAATTTTCATTTATATGACCATTGCTCATTTTATTTGGAATTATCAAGTCTAACCTTCGTAATGATATATACCATCCAACTACTTTCGTTTACCCAAATACAGCCTTTTACATCTTTAGCAAATGATCATCAATAAACCCTCCGACAATTGACAATTCATGTCAGTTTATGCCGTTTTCTCAGAATTCATATTCCTATTACTATGGTGTTATGATGTCAAAAAGTGTTTTCATGATGATGAGGGAGACAAATTGGTTGACATGAACTTGTACACAAGAAATTACAATAACAAACATCAGTGAGTGCCTAGCTGGTCTCTGCATTTCTACCTAATGCTCACTCAATTCCAACCCGGAATAGGAAGAACACCAGATGATAAATCAACCAGACAAATCATATTGTATTCAAGCACTCCTTTATATACATAAAAAAACCCCACAGCTAGCCATCTAGGGAAGTGACATTAACACAAAACAAGGGAAATAGTGGTAGTGAATTCAGGTAAAGTGTACACAATCAATTAACTGTAGTTTATAACTAACGGAAAATGTGCTAAACGGAAGGATAGGGCATGAATAACATAATAATGATAAGAAGTAAAATGTTTGCTTTACACATAACTAAAATAACCAAAATAGACTTCTAAAACATAGTTCTAGAAGTTAGATATTCCTCTTTAGTCGCCCAATATAACATATGGATGCATCAAATTTCAAAAAAATTAGGTCAAAACGTATGTAAAACTATCCAAAGTACTGTAGATTGTAATATTCACTAATCAAATAATCTACTTTACTTAATTATTACACACTTTACACAACCGACATTTCGTTCACAAAAACTATGTTTATCAGTTCAACACAATCATGCATAAATATACAATATCTTCTTATGATTACAATATAATTATAAGCCATTCGATAAACAGTCAACAATTGTTTGATCCAGTGCTTTTGTAAGGTTTTTAGTTTTCATATACTGCATCAGTAGTCACGGATAGCCTTTATTTTTATACAGGTGACTGATTTTATAAGTAGTTTAGTGCAATGACATAATTTCTTCAGAAAGTCATACTTTTTTTCTCCTTAAAAACTCCTTGAAGGTAATTAACACGTATCGCAATAATTTATTTAGTTGAATAGAAATGAGTAATTTAGAGATCACATACTTCAGTAAGTCTAATTTAATAAAAGTTCAATTATTAAATGTCTAGAAAATAGTTACGTTTCAAGGTCAAGCGATTTATTATTTCAGAAGTGCTCATTTAAGTGTTTAGAAAAAACTGTTGTTAATCTACATTGAATGGTCATAACAACATAATTCGTCATGCCAACACTGACCACTTTCGCGAATCGGATCGCTTAACTCTGAGAAATCTGGTTGATTTAAACATTTTTCAATATAGATAACAGAATGTAACCAGGACAACCTAAAATCCAGTAAGATTATATAACGTCGATAGTAATTAAATCTTAAAAAACGTTTAATAAACCTAACTAATTCTTATACTATTCAACTATATTTTATTTTTCATTTAACTATTGAATACATTAGTCAGAATTTCTGTACTTATTATAATGTAAATAACTATTGTATATATCATTGTTATGACATGAATGTTATAAAACAATATATTCTAAATTTATTTCCAGGAGAAACATTCCAGCTGAAAGGTCTTGAACTGCGCTCACTACTAACGTCAACTCATGAGTTTATGACATATGAAGGATCATTACCGTTTCCTCCATGTCAAGAAACAGTTACCTGGATTATACTGAATCACCCTATAATGATCACTGAAACCGAAGTAAGTTTATTAAGAAGTTCTAGTTATTAAGTAAAATTCATATAATTTGTCTAACGATTTCATCAGGTACGTTGAAGTAATCGACAAACGACTTACTGATTTAAATAAGATTGTTTTATATGAAAAGTTCTTTTGCACAACAAAATAATACCCCACATATATTTGCTTCTTACTATTTCGACGTTTCACAATGATTCAATAATATGAAAGGTAATAATAAAATGAAGTGTAATCTTATTAAATGATAGTCACTGTTTGGTCCTCATAATACAGACGAAGGATTTTTCAAAGTGAAGTACGGAAATCGGAAGCTCTGTAGAGGAAATATTTTTCAGTTTCACTAAAATTTCCTGACGCTCTTAAATAGTATTAACCAGCGTCTTGGGGCATAATCTTTAGTGTTGACTGAATTTCGTCAGTTGATTGTGTAGTGTGATTATTAATCTAAGATAATAGTTACTACAATATATTTAGTTTAACATAGAATAAGCCAATCTATAGATTCACTATATCTCCATCAGGACACAATTTTGAGGTTAATTATTATACAGTAAGCGACTAGCGTAGTTAACCCAAATTTACATAATCCACCTCCTGTTCTAATGACTTGGTGCTAAAATGTCCTTTCCACAAAAATTGTGAGCTTATACTTTTGATGAAACACCCATTTTCTCAATGTTGTAGATGATTTATCAAACAATGGAACCTAAATCTCAGAATTTTAACTCATTTATTCCTTTACCACCTGAATTAATGACAGGTAATACACATTATTTTTAATGTTCTCACACTATACATATTATTAGAAACTGTGAATTCTGTCTACAATTTTACCTATGTAAACTTTTCTTTGAAAAATAGGATGGAAATAATCATCTGTATTCAATCTAATGCTCATTCATAATTTGTATCAAACAGTTTGATGTTATATTCCTTAAGTTGTTAATTAAAACATTAATATGAAAATTTTAAAGTTGCCGGCGTTTTTTTTCGCTTGTATTAAATAACTAATTTATGTGTATAATGAGACTTTTAGGTTTTTAAATATGTGTGACTTTATTCAAATGGGATAAAAGTATAACATTATAAAAAACCGTTTTAAGTAACTAAGTTCACTGACAACAAAATTAAGTGTACATAAATAGTCCTAAGCATAAAATATCACACCTCCAAATATACGTATATTCATTTTTCTATGGACACACAACAACTAATTGCTAACGAGAAAATTTGATAATTTTTCAAATTAACTGTTGAACAATTTTATTTTATTTAGAAAGTGTAAACTGGTATACTGTGAAAAATGAATATACTTAATCATTGTAAATATGTTGCCAATGTCATTTCAATAAAAATATTAAAATAATAAATAATTATCAAATGGTATGTAGTATTGTATGAATGGTATTAAAGAACCTGTAAGAAATTTGTAAAAACAAAAGTACATGAAGAACGCGGCATAAATTAGAATGAGATGTAACACGAAATTATTTTTGTCTAAAAAGAATATATTCTTTAAAGTCCGTTTTACTATATATGACTTAATGGAAGAAAATATACAAGTTAAAATAACTGCTATAAAAAATAATTCAAGTTGAAGTTTCGTCTATTCAAGTTTCTACAGTTAAAATGATAAGAATGAAAAAAAATAAAGGTTATTATACCATTTAAAGTATTAGGTAAAAACATTTTATTCTGCATATATTGAATATATAAGTGAGTAACTAACGAATCACTAATCAACCTAATTTACTTCCAAATGTTATAGTAGTTTTCATTACTTTTCAGATTGTTAATTGGTTCAGTAATTCCTAATATTAACGCTAAGATATTAAAAATGTACATGAACTTACTTATTGTGTATCACATACAGCTGATATATTCTTATATTTCTTAACCTTATGAGAACATAATTCATTGTCAAACCAAAAATAACATTCAAGTACTGTATATTCCGAAATTTTAGTAATTGACTTAAACGAAGTGATTAAACTATAAAAACTCTTGGTATTGTTGTACAATTACAGCTCAGAATATGTTGTCACTAATCATCGGATTAAATGTGCTACTCTGGATTAAAAATTGCCCCAGTCGTTTTAACGATGCATTGTTTTTACCACCATTAAATTGTATGAATAAAACAATAATGCACATAAACCGCATTATGTACTCAATGCTAGTACAGAGGATTGTTAGTTTCTTACCAGAATAAAAAGAGAAGGGATTAGTCAGAATGCTGTGGACAGAATCATAGTCTATCATAAGACTATTGTTGAAATGTGTTTATAATGCTTATTTCTGACAGGAAAAATTAGTCTCTGCTTTATCTGTTTAGTACGCCATTGTTTCGGCAGTATGTGAAAATTTCACCTCTCATAACTTTGGTTCTCTTTCATTCTCACGACTAAAATATGCTGACTACTTTGCGAGCCACCTGAGTATCCATCAATATTTTGATTCTGATGGTGTGAGAATAAGTAAAAATTACCTCTTTTTAGTCTAAATTACTGCCTAATAGAAGTTTCGGTTTTAGAAAATTACTCAAAAAATGTCATTCTTTTTCTACATGACTTGAGCTCTTCTACTAAAATCACCTTTAAGTAAGGAATAAGTTGAGCGAATAAATGTTATTTTTCATTTTGGATTTCATTATAACTTTAAGCTAATATGTTACAGAACTGACAAAATACATACCAAATTAAATGGTGGTGAATTACTTAGTGGTATGTATTAATTCTAGAATCATCTATGAAAGTGATAGATACTAAATAGGAATATGATTCGACTTTGCTAAATACGGAAATGATTCTAGAATAAGCGGATTCTTGGCAAACTTCGAGTGATGACCTTCATAGTAAATTTAAAATAACGGCTTGTCGTCTAAGGTAAAAAACTGATTGTCCCACGATAACTTACGCGATATTAATGATATTATTTTGAAATATGTATTATGGGTTATAAGTGTGATATAAGCTTCGTTCATAATCGTATTACGTATCGTAGATATGAAGATGAAATACGTGAAGAATTAGTTGGACAGATATCAGCGTGGTCTTGACGTCATCTAACTTCAACTTCTTGATTAGTAAAATATTTTTTTTAGTCTTCGAATTCTTTTCATACCTGAAATTTTAAATACAAATACTCCTCAGTTGTAACTGCTAAGTACCATCTTCGCTGTTATCTCCGTTTTCATGTGTATGGCATGTAACTTTAATAGCACTACTAATTCTAACTTCAGACCGTCTACAGAAATAAAGAAACTGCAAAATATAATGATTTCACTGTTTTGCTAATTTACAAAGGGATCATATTGACTATAATACTAGTATACAGTTTAGTGACTTGGGAAACATAAATGTTCTGTACTTATTTATTATTTCACATACAACTAAATTTTTCCTTGCTCTGTAATATCAGATACCTCCTACATGGATTGTGAATTTTTTACAATTTTCGCTGCTTTTACACCGTGTTGGTGAAACTTGAAAGACTTATTTTATTTGTAATATCAGTAACAAAGTTAGCACTCGCAACCTAGCGCTTTTAGTCATGAGCTAATATTCCATGATATACTCTCGACATAATCAACTCATACATCACAAAAATTTGTCTGATAAGAAGTATCTGTAATGTTTTCATTAACTTCAATTCTAAGTTATTGATTTCTCTTTTTCGAATCTTGTCCTACAGAACACAGATATAACTTGAATTCGGTATCACTAGTGAGCTTATATCGACTATAACTGAGTATAATGAAGATTGTTGAAATACAGACTCGGCAAAATTTCAATAACTCGAAATTTTAATGTTTTACAATTAACGATACACTTGATTATATTTTCTCATTTTTCTATACAATTTTGTTTCTTGTAGTTAAAAACTCTCCGACGATTACGAGTTGCTCACACATTATGGTCAGGATCAATGGCTGACAATTTCCGACCAACTCAAACTATTAGTAATCGCTCAGTCCGTACGAATATCAATTTTCGTAGTTCAGTAAGAATTACGTTGTTTGGTTATGTAACTAGATATTAGGTTGGTAAAAACAAGAGTTATGAATAGTAGCGTTATATGCGAGCGAAGTTCCATGAAACTCAAAATAGAGGTCTTAAGTCCTAATCCATTCCTCATTCTAATATTTCAGTACTGACTATAAAAAAATCCTGTTCATCATATAACGTCTAATATGTTCAAATATACAGTGAAAGTAGTAGCTATCACTTATAGAACTAGCAAACCTTTCCGTAGATGTGAACTTCGAAAATGTACTTGTTCCCTTGTATTTATGTTAGTAAACTGCCGCAACAAACCTAAACAAATCACTAACTTCATTCCCTAAATACTAAGCTTAAGCCAAAATTACTACAGTAAATTTGCACATAACACAAATGAGTGAAAAAATATTTAATGAAAACATTCAAACTATAATCTTTGAATGTTTGTTAGTTGTACCAACTAACGGCATTTGAATACAGTTAACCGATAAAATGAATAGAATACTAAATGCACTAATGTGCAATGCATAAATACTACTTAATCATCAAAAGTTATAATCATTATCATTTTGTGTTAGTAATGGTGAGATAGTAAAATAATTGTTTTTAGTTAGTAATAAATTTTAAACTTATTATTTCTAGTATCAAAAGCGCCCTGAAAATTTTGAGAAGGCTAGTAGGTATTGGTTCCAAGCTTTTCTAAAATGCTCATGAAGTAGAGTAATACAACGTGCCCTGTCTATTATAAACGACCAAATGAGTCTGAAAATAACGTTTTAAGCAGATGTAATATATGCAAATGCACATCTTCATAAGTGTAAGTAGTTAGTAAATCCCAACTCAAATATTTGTAGCTGTCTAAAACTCAATAATGTTTGAAGTATATAATGACAAGATAGACACCTGGTATAACTTGATTAACATTTTTAATCTATCAGTTAGTTCTTTAAAATATATTAAACTCTTATTACACCACGATAATAATACCCTAAAAGTTATTAGTGAAAAACAGGTCAGTGACTAAAAGATAAGACTTTATCCATCTTGTATACAAGCTCATTAAGCGCCTTAAAAAAATCTTTAATAGCAACAAAGGTAGCTTATAGCATTATTTTATCTTTGCTTAGTGTGAAATGTCAGAGAATCGTAGTACAGCTAACCAATAACTTTACCTTTAAGTTTCACTTTTTCAGGTTTTCATTTTATCCATATGGTTTAGTTAAACTATGACTTTTTCCTGAAGTTTTAAGTTAATGCAATTGCTCCCATCTCAACTACGAGAAAAAACGAATTCATTTCAACACTTTTAGTTAGTACTTTAATGTTTATGTTCACATTTCCTTATGTACGTCTAACTTATCATTGATAAAATTAACAATTCATGTAAATGGCTTAGATAGCCATCAACTACAGGAAACATTGTAGAAAAAAAATTAGCTAAAGTTAGGAACTTTCATGATTTTTTATGATAAAATATACGAACGGTATGATATTTGTGATCATCTGCTACTATGGCAGGAGCTCTCATCTTTCATTACGTTATTCTGCCAATAACTAATGCCTGATAATAGATAGAACACTGACTGGAGGACCGAATAGTGCTCTCGAAATAACCTGATTCATTCTTCCGAACCTAATCCCAACGACTTTCATCGAGATATACTAGTACACTACTGACTTCCCCATTGAATCAGTGAAACGTGACAAACAGACTATACATTTACTGAAACTAATATCATTCGTGATTTGTTTCTATCAATAGTCTACCCAATATCCAATTTTTTCGAAGTCATAAAGTAACATGTTTTCCGTGAGGAAGTTTAACAAGAATTAAATATCACCATT